>PVJH01030905.1:0-24312 GCA_004026705.1 Nesogale talazaci
CAGCGAGTGTGTTTTCCATTCTGATGAGCTGCAGAGAGAAAGTGCAGCCCACACTGGACTGCTTTTTTTTTTTTTTTTTGCCTCTGGGGCTTTCTTTGGGGGATTGGCTTGAAAGATTACGCTGGAAGGAGAGAAAATGAGCCAAGCAATGATTGGATGGTGTCCTCCTACCCCCACCCCCACCCCTCCCCTTCTCTGAGATCAGTGGCCCATGCTAGCCCCTTACCTGGAAGTGACAATGACTAGAGGCCAGTGAAGGAAGAGGAGAATCGACTGGTTCCCGAAGTCACTCTTTGCTGTCCTTGTCTGTGGTTGCTCTGAGAGTGTGACAGTGCAAACCCTTGGGTTCCAAGCCCGTGCTTTCCCGGTGTGCAAGGGAGGGCACCCGAGACGTCACCCAGTGCAGGAACCCCTGAGGCCACGCCCCCAGCCATCCTCTCTTGCACCGCACCATACAGAAGAGTGTTATCCTCATGACGCATCATGGGATAAAACCCCAAAGCCGGACTCAGTGCATTCCAGAGGAGCACAGAGCCTGTGGGTTTCTGAGACTGGAACCCCCTCATGGGAGTACAAAGCTCATCCTTGGCCCTCGGATCGGACGGGCTAGTGGTTTTGAACGCTGACACTGCGGGCAACAGCCCAACGTGTAATCCCTATGCCAGCAGGGCTCGGTGATCATGTGATCCCGTGTGACGAAGTAGCTGTAAACTGCTCAGATGTAACACTTCTTGTGCTGTGCAATCGATCTGCAGTGAATTGGAAGATCACTTATTACAATCTCACTAGTAACTGAATGGAAGCCGTTACCAATTTATTCCCCCTCCTTTTCCTTTAACAAGGACTTCCTTCTCAAAACACAAAGGGATCAATCAGGTTCACTAACACTCCGTGCCACAGCATTCTGGCTCAAATACCAGAAAATCTGACAAGACAAGGCCTGTGAAAGCCCTGGGCAGGAGGCATTATGACCCCTATTGGGGAGGGGAGGCGAGTCTGGCTCAGGTCACATCTCTGGGGTGGGCAGGGCCGGGATTCCAACCAATGGGCGCGCTTTCCCTTGTCACCCCAAAGGCTCCCAGGTTCCATGGGGAGTGAGTGGTTCTTCCTGTGGGCGCTCTTGTCTGGCACGCGCGGGGACGGGTGTTTGTGTCCCTTCCGCCGCCCCTGGCAGTTGTTTCAAGCTAGAAGCCGTTTCCTCCTCGCTTCCTCTTAGCATTTGTCACATTGCGGCGGTTCAGGCATTGTCTGAGGATGTCAGGATGAGCCGAGCAGGCGCGGGGCTGGAAGACAGCAGCTAAGCGAACGAGGAGCGCCCCCTTCCATCATGGGGACGTGACTGCGCATGCCCCTGTGCGGAGCGGACGGACACCTGCATTAACATTCAGATGGCGTCCAGAAAGACTCCCCCGGGGCTTCGTCACCAGCGCACTTCCTGCGTGCCTTCCGAGTGGCATTCCAAGTGCGTCAGCGCTGCCTGCGGCCGTGGAGACCCGCGTCAGGGGCTCGCGGAAAGGAGGTGTTGCCGTGGTGGCTGGGGCTTTGACTTGCAACTCTTCAGTGAATCACAGTGAAGACTTCCCGAACGGATTCACGGCCTCACCCGCCACAGCTCAGACGCATTGGGGGGCCACCACTGCATCCCTTGGACCCCCTCAGTGCACCATCACCCATCCTGCCTCCTCCCAGGCTCCAGGCTGCCGTGGGGTCCTCTTTCCTCACCAAGGTGCTGCCCTTGTATCTTGCGATGGGTGCTGTCTCTTTGATCGCCAGGGGTTGATCCCTGAGCTATAGATCCCTGGTGACGTGCAGATATTGAAGAGGAGGGAGGGATGGCGGTCTGCTGGTGATGGAAGCTCCCGGAGAGTTGTATCTGTGTGTGACAGTGTACTGGAGGCTTCCGGTACATTTCCTCCTTTTAGCTTTATTCAGACTTCAGAAGACTTAGGTGAAGATGATGATCATTTTGAGATGATGACAGTGAAGCCCAGGGGAGGGAGTGCTTTGTCCGGGAGCAGTCAAATCGACAGTGTATGGAGCGGACTTACCACACCCTGACTCATAACCTTGGGGGAAAGGATGAGGCAACATGTACAGTGATGGGGGCGTGCCTGCCATGCTCGAACTGCAGCTGCTCTCTGAGTCCTGACCCCACCTGGGAGAAGGCCTCTCTGATGACTTTCTGACATGTGTGTGGTGTGCCCAGTGGAAGGCAGGTCTTGGGGAACCAGACATTGTCCATCCACATGGAAAGGTGTTCAGTGGGGATTGACGGTCCTCCCCACAGTGCTGCCAGTGGATTCCTGGTTCATTAAGGTGGTTGGAACGCCTTAATACAGCGGTTCTCAACCTGTGGGTCGCCTTAAGAGAACCCTATTGTGATGGTTAAATGTGTACCTCCTGACCCTGGATGTGTGACCATATTTGGCAAGGGACCTGTGCATCAGTAAGTCAGATACTTGAGGTGAGGGTAATGGACTCAATGGCCATGCCCTGGTGGAGAAGGCCCACAGGCCATCGCGGTCAAGCTCAGGGCGATGTCCCCAAGCTAAAGGGCTGCTGGACCCAGTGGTGTCACTGGGATTGGTGTCCCCCAGGGGGCTAACGCATGGTCTCATGTCCCCCGGTGGGTCTCCTCCGGAACCATGTGCAGAATCTGTAGCATTGGGCGTTGTTTTCTGATTACTATGAACTGTAATCTCAGAAGGAGAAATCCTGCAGGTAAGTGGGCTGCGACCCCATGGTCTGCAGTTCAAAACCACTCGTAGCTCCTCTAGAGAAAGACTGAGCTTTCTCCTCATGTAAGCAGGTATAAAGTCTCAGAAACCCAGAGGGAAGTGGGTCGCTCTGAGTCAGCATTAACTCCACGGCAGTGAGTGAGTTAATTATAGTCTACTCAGAGATTAAACATCACTATACATTGCTTACATGTAAAATCCCCCAGATTCTAGGGGTTTTGTAAAACCCTTGGTGGATATCATTATGAAAATAATATCAGTCACTGAGTGGAAGCCTTTTTAAAAAATCTTTTAAAATCTCCTCCTTTAATGACTACTGACTTCTCAGCAAACTTCCTGAGACAGGCACCCAAATACCACTTAACATAATACTGTATCTGAAAAACTCAGCAATTTGGCAGGATCAGCAGATGCTGTCACAGGGGTGGCTGCAGGCAGAGGGGATTCCACCCCTGACCCGTGGATCATCAGGGCAGGCAGCCTCCTTCAGTGGCTTACCTGGGTGTGTGTCCTTGGACAGCATTGCTTGACTCCCTCGGGGAAGCCCCTGAGACAACACTGTCAATGCCTACCTTCCATCAAGCATGGGTCCCAATCTTAACCCCGGCCCCACTCCAGGAGTCCCAGCGTCACCATGTTCTGTTGATCTTATGCCAGCCATGTCTAAGTGACAGTCTTCTCTGACCTCCCATGCCCTTCTTAGAAGGTTGAATACCAGCCACCCCTCGACAGCGCCCCGCCCTTGTGCTAATGAACGCCCTCATCTGAAAACTATGTCCCTGTAGTTTGTCCTTGTTCCTCTTCAGACTTCATAAGTGTTCTCATTACAAGAATATGTATCATACATCCCCTCATGGCCATCCGGTCGATACTGACTCATAGCGACCCCCTGTGGGTTTCTGTAGTAGTGACTCGCTTTCATGTCAACGTGATACAGAGGTGAAGGGGTGGAGTTTTGCCTGTCAATCAGGTCACAACGTGATTGTGCCTCCTGGTGGGCGTGACCTTCTCAGGTGGATTCTGGGAGCTTCATCTCTTCTTCCCTGGAGGTGGGACACACACACACACACACACACACACACACACACACACTTTCTCTTTCACCTTCCTGTTGACAAGCCACATGGAGCCATGCTGATGGCGGCCAGAGCCCTGGGGAAGTCTTGTCCACCGCCATTGCATCCACAGGACTTGCCTCCTACCCACTGGCCTGTGATCTCCCTGCCTTGTGCACCACTGCGTGTGCGGGATGAGTCTGAAGAGGAAGTCCATATACAACTTAAGGACATGATCTGGACTGGGCTGGGATGTTTCACTCATGCAGAACTCTCCCTCACTCTTCTGTGAGTCCCAGTGAATTTGTTTCTCTCGTCTACCCAGACAAAGACTGTTCCTGAGACGCATTGTTGACAGCAGCAGAAAGCCCTGGCTTTCTTCCAAGAAGCTGCTAGTGGTTTTCAACCGCCGACCCTGCGCATCACAGTCCACCCTGGAACCACTACGCCAGCAGGGCTCCTTAGAGACAGCACTGAGCTGCTAAAGAGGAACCATTCGCAGCAATGAGAATAATAGCTTGTGGAGCCGGAACCCCGTGCTCTGAAGCAGGGCTGTAACTGGCTCATAAGGATGGCTCTGACTGGAGCGCTTGATGAACTTGACAGAGGAAAAGAGCATTGGGGTTTAGCCATGTAGATCTATTGATACAGGTCAGCTGGGCTCAACAACGTGTTTTTGCTGTTATAAGTAACACCTGGGGTATTTTTCTTTTAAACGTGCATTTCTGCTGAAACACACATTTTTCTTAAAATTTAATTATTTTTTAAACATTTTATTGAGGACTCTTGCAGCTCCTGTAACAAAATACAGATTTTTATAGTCATTTTAATGTCACTCCTTTGACGGAGTCCCTGGCATCATCCCCACCTGCTGCCTGGCCTGAGTGATGCCACTGTCTGGAGTTACCAGAAACCAGAAGAGGCCAGGAAGGACCATCCCAGAGTCTCTGGAGGGGACCAAGACCCTTCCAGGGCCCTGCTTTTGGATAACTGGCCAGCGAAGCTGTGGCAGCTCACACGTCTATTGTAAGCCAGCTAGTCTGTGGTCATTTGTTGCAACAGCCACAGGCAATCAATGAACCAGTGTCTCAAGAACTCCCTTAACTGGAGAGCCAGAAAGATGTCTATTCTGAGTCCCAGCACCCATGGGCAGTAGGAATGGGCGAAACCACTTTCTCCTGAGCTTCTCTTTTTCTCACCTGTACACCGAGGGGGCCAGGGGCATGATGGGAGTTGGGAGGTATGCTTAGAACCCTTGGAAGCATGACTGGGGCCTTCTTGTGCTGCAGCATCGGTCAAGAAGGCAGGGTTGGCGGGCAGCTGACTGCGGGAGGAAAATTCTGCTTCACACCCCTCTGCTGAGGCAGAGGCAAGGGGGCACAACCGTGTGATTGCTAAGGTTGCTGCCTCCCACCCTCCCATGCTGCTTTGCCCCTGGGTGGCTGGCTGGGCTGGGTGTGCCGGTTTCTCAGCCACAGCAGGACTGCATGTCTCCATCAGCTGCGGCAGGTTGACATGAGAGGAGTTGGTACCAAGTCCTCCATCTAGGGGCCTCTGGCTGCCCACGCCTGCCCACGCCGGAGATGCCTTTAGGAAACTCCTGCAGTTTTTTTTTTTCAAAGAATTTTTTTTTCTTTCTTCAATCCCAGAAATAATTCTTCTGACCTAGTTTGGGTAGAGCTCAGAGTGGAGTTCTCCTTCCACACGCCCAAGTGCAAGAAGGGGCTCCCTGCCCTCGCGTCACCCTGAGCTGCCTGTCAGCTCACGGTGAGTGCTTCCCGGGCGAGGTGGTCAGAGCTGCGCCAGGTGCCCAGCACGTCCAAGCCAGGAGCTTGGGCTCTGGGGCCAGTCTGTGACTCT
Source organism: Nesogale talazaci (assembly GCA_004026705.1). Taxonomy (NCBI): domain Eukaryota; kingdom Metazoa; phylum Chordata; class Mammalia; order Afrosoricida; family Tenrecidae; genus Nesogale; species Nesogale talazaci. The sequence continues at coordinate 5,654 of PVJH01030905.1, forward strand.
GCCACGAAGGAGCTCTGTGACTTCAGGGACACATGCTCCTTCCTCTCTGGGTTGGGGAGGACTCTTTTGGGGGATTCTCCCTGCAGGTTTGTGAGATTGTGGTGGTGGTTAGTTGCTGTTGAATTATGGGCACCTTAATGCGCTTCTATGGCGTCAATTCTGACTCGGAGTAACCGTACAGGCCAGGGTAGAAGAGCCCCTGTGAGTGTCTGAGATGGTAACTTTTTTTTTTTGGGGGGGGGTGGCATCACTGCCCTCTGGTGGTGGGAGTAGGAGGCCCAGCCTTTGCTCCTGTGGGAGATGATAACTCTTTGCAGGAGTAGAAAGCTTCATCTCGCTCCTGAGGGTGGTGTTGAACTGCTGACCTACTAGTTAGCAGCCACCTGGGCTCCACTCACAGCGACCTCGTCTCTGTGCACTGGAGGCAGCGCTGCCTATCACATGGCTACAGGCCCCAGGCCCTGAGGAGAACTGCCGGTGACCTCCCACTACAGGTGCGGGCGTGGCACCCTGACTACAGACCTCAGGGTCACCGAGTGGCCGTGTCACTCCCCCTCCTTCAAAGAGTACCACCCTTCATTTTTCTCCCATGAACTGTTTGAAGTGCCCCCCCCCCCCCGGGTTTTTCTCCGCTCCTTATTTAGCTGATTTCTAGAGCCCATTTGGCTGAGGTCAGACAGTGGCTCTCCAAGTTCAGGGCACGTCAGTCTGGTCTGGAGGGCTTGTTAAAACGCAGGATTGTTGGATCTCAGCCTCGGAGCTTTGCATCTAGTAGATCTTGGGAGAAAATCTCTGAAAAAGACCTGAGCTATTACCCTTCAGCTGATTTTAGCGCCCATGATCCCTACATTGGCTCTCCGAGGCTGTGACTGTTCCTGGAAGCAGCCAGCCTCGTCTGTCATCAGAGAAGTGGCTGGAGGGTTTGAACCGATGACCTTGCGGTTAGCAGCTCAGTGCTTACCTGGCAAGTGCCTAATGGTTTTGGGAGAAGTACACTCAGAATGCTCCTGAGAATCCAGGAGGCAGCTGTTTGGGTATGTGATCGAGGAGGCTTGATCCCGGGAGAAGGACATCATGCTTTTTAACGTAGACGGTGAGCAAAGAGAAGGGAAGACCCTCTACTCCACAGCGCAATACAGGGGCTGCACCAGCGGGCTGCATTTAGCAGTGATTGTGGCAGGGTGGGGGCACGGGGTTGGGGGGTGGGGTGACTGCTCAGGACCGGGCAGGGCTTTATCGTGTTGTCCATCAGGCCACTGTGAGTGGGAGCAGACTTGAGGGCATCTTACAACAGCAGGAAATTCTCGATGGGTGCGGTTCCTTCTGCAGTGGGTCTTGGATCTCTCGTTCAGGGAAGCATTCCTTGGTTAGACTCAGGAAGGCGGAAGAGGAAGCAATGTCTTTCCCCAGCATTTAGCAGACCTTGTTGCTGGAGGACTTCCCTCCAATGCTTCATGCGCCTGCCGTGCTGATCTGCGGTGTCTCCAGGGCAAGAACCGGCTCCTGGGACTGCCAGCCGCTCAGCTCCAAGACAGCACACCCTTCCCATGGCCCACAAAGCTTCCCGAGCTGAGTACCTGTCTGTCTAGGGCGCTCATTCGTCCGGCTCCACTAGAAGTGAGCCCGTCTGTCCAAGGAATGCAAGAATGAGTGTCCGCTTTGAGATCTGTGGCCAAGGAGGTTCGTCTTTCTCCCCACAGACACGCCCCTTGGCCTCCCATTTTGGAGTGGAAAAAAAATTAGATTGTACACTTGGCTGCTCACCAAAAGTCAGAACTCGGAACGGTTCTACTCTCATCCAGCCAGGTCCCCGGGAGTTGGAATCCAATCTGCTTTGGCCTTTTCTTAATATTTAGATCTTTTAATGTTTTTTAAAACAGGGAAATTATTGCATTCAGGAAGACATTAAAGTCTCTGCCAATAATTTGATTCCAACTCAAGGAAACATGGCCTTCGAAACAAATGAAAGCCCTGAGCCGTGAGGTTCCCATCAGGCATCAGAACAGAAGACTCCCTGGGCCTGGGACAGTCTCACAGTCACGGACCTTTGCGCTCATGGTTGCAGCCACTGAATTCACCCTCCGTCACCTGGGGGGCCCTTCTTTGACACCTTCTCCCTCACCCGCCCTACGACTTACCCAGCGGGTGCCCTTCTCAGGGACTGGTCCCTCGGGACGGACTGTGGGGCAGGCTGTTGGCTGTGCGCTGACGAGCTTCCTGTTAGCAGGTAGCGGTTCATCCCGGTGCCCATCATCTCACACGGGGCCCCTCCTAGCCCTGGGGGCATGGTGGGTTCTGAGCAGGGCTGCTGCCCGTGGGAAGTTGAGGCGGCCTGCCCTTGTCCAGGTGGACAGCCCTGGAAACCCGGTGCAGGGACGCTAGGAGTTGAGCCAACTCGATTGGGTGGCAGTGTTCCTCCTTTGGCATCAGCAACAGTGAGGTGTTGCTGGCTCGTTTCCCTAGGCTTTCCTTTTCCCTCCTCTTACAAAGACCAAGACTGCCACCCCTGCCTCCTCCCCTCCCCTCATACCCCGCCCCCCAAGTCTTCTGACTCGCCATGCCATTCATGCTGCAGGGTGGCAGATGCATTCCTAGACGCACACACACCCCACCTACCCTCACCCCGCCTTTTCTTGTCACCTATTTTTCTTGACTCCTTGTGGGCTCTAGCTGCAGGTCCCTCCGAATCACGGATTCCACACTAGCAAATGCAGGGAAACTGCTGGGAATAGCAGCCTCCTGTGATGGCCAGGGGGCTCTGGGTCCCAGTTACGTCATCCTGCTCTGAAGGCTGAACACAGTGGGGTGAGGGGAGAGCCTACATCTCGAGCTTCTGCCTGGATCCCCCCTGGGCTTCCCCGTGCTTTCCTGGGTCCTCACCGGGGGCTTCCTCTGTCCTGCCTGCCTGTGAGGGGACCTGAGTCACCTGCCCAGCGTTGCCCGGGCCCACTCTGGGGGTGAGGGTGGGGGGACTGCTGTGAACATCTCATGGAGCCAGGCAGCTGGAGCTCCCTGTCCAGGCAGGAGGGAGCTGCTCCCTGCTGGTGGCCCCGCTCTGATGGATGACGATGTGCAGTGAGCCCGAGCCCGCAGCCCCGCAGCCGCTCCCACCCCATGCTGCCGCCTCCCTGGGGCTGCACCACTCCGGGAGGCGGGGCTGCTCCGGGATGAATAATTCATCACCGGCTCCGCGCTCCCGAAGCAGCGCCTGGCACCCGCTGCGGATGAATTCATTTGTCACGGGTGGGCGGGTGCGCGAGAACAGATGGGATTCCCCAGTCACGTGCTCCTGCAGCCGGCGTGACACAGAGCGCCTAGGAAGCCCTGCTTGCTGGATCGCTGCAGCAGCCCAGCGGGGGACTCTGAGAAGGGGTGCAGGGATGGGCTGCGGTGTGTGGGTGGGAGCGTGGGGGTGGGGGGCGCATATGCGCAGAGGGTTTGTTCTGCGCCAGGAGGATGGAAGCAGGTATTCTCCATCCTGCCGCCCCCGCAAGGCTCCTGGCCATGCCTGTTCGTGCCACGTGCACACTCATTTCCCGGGGATGAAAGGGTGAACGCGGCCCACTAATCCCACCCTGAGCTGTGCCCTTCCTCAGGGTCCCAGGCCCCGTGTGAGCGTTGAGGAGTAGAGAGGACGGGTGTGTGTGTGTGTGACTCTGTTGAATGTTCCAGAAACCTAACGGTGAGGATTGTAGCCATGGAAACCGAACCTAACCAGCAGACTCAGGGAGACCTCACAAAGCAGAGCAGAATTACCCTGCCGGGTCCCCAGACTGTACGCTTATCACACAGCAAACAGCCTTATCTTTCTTCCTCAAACCGGTTGTGGTGTTGAACTGCCAACCTGTGGTGTGTAATCTAGGGTTTCAACAGGCACACTAGGCCTCCTCAAACTCCATAGCCACCCACAGGACAGAGTAGAACGGCCTCTGTGGGTTTTCGAGACTGTGAGCCAGGAGAGGAACAGAAACCTTGTGGTCAACAACCCAGCACCACCAGGATGCCAGGAAGGCTCTGTGCCCTGTTAGAAAGTCCACTCTGTGTCCCTCCTCTCCTGAGCAACCTTCACTCCACCAGGATGGGCTCTGCCCATGGCCTGGGTCAGAACAACCAGGGCATGGGCTAAAAGGCAGCTTCCCAATGGTCACTGCTGGCTTCCTGGATTCGCATTTCCTGTGAGGATTGGGTGAGGTGTGCCTTGTCTGTCTAGTAACCCCCACCACCACCCATTTGCAGTGCCAGATGATCAAACACCCTGGTTTACTCATGGGTTCAATTGTGCCCTCACCTCCATCTGCAGTGCCCCATTTTCCCATCTCAGACGGGGGTGAACCCCTGGGAAGTTGATCACCGCATAGGAGGAGGCACTGTTGAGCCCCAGCCTTCCTGGCTTAGGGTAAGCTGGGTGCTGTTCCCTGCTTGGGGTTAACCCGCCCCAATCCCGAGGCCATTGTGTGCTGGAGAAGCACCACTCTGGAGCTCAGAGCGTAGATCTGCATCTGCACGGAGTGTCAGCTGAGCACCAGGCGTGATGCTGGGGTCACACCATGGCTGGTGTGCTTCTGCCAGTCTTGGGGTGGGGGGGGGCATGGTGGGCCATCTGTCCTGCACGATCAGCAAGTTTCTGGTAACACCGGCCCTGAATCTCCCAGCATTAAGGGTTCCGAGGAAGAGGAGGAGCCATCCCAGACTGCTCTGGGTCCTTGAGGGAATAGAATAGAAATCCCACGGCCTTTGGAGTCCCGGGAATCATCGCATTGGTCTTCCTGCGGGGCTGCCCCGGTTCCTGCAGGCAGAGAGGTGGGCAGCAGCGTGCAGCCTCCTGGGTGAGACGCTGGGAGGTGGTGTGCACCCTGGCACAGGCTCTGACCCATAGTGTGTCTGTCAGATAGATTAGAACTGTCCTGTAGCCTCTCAGGCATGGAGCCCGGGTGTCATGGTGGGTTCTGCATTGGGCTGTGAACAGCCAGGTCAGCATTGTCAGCTGTCCTCTGCTCCCAGAAAGAAAGAGGAGACTTTCCACTCCCCTCAGAAATCCTGACCTTGGAAACCCACAGGAGGAGCAGGAATGCCCTGCCCTCGAGGGCTAGGAGATGCAATCAACTCAATGACCGTGAATTTGGTTCTTTGGAATCGTGATAGGAACCAGCTCTTACTGCTCCTAGAGGGAGCGGTTGGAGGATCTGAACCACCCCATTGGGTCAACAGGTAGGGGCTCCAAGCACAGCCCCCAGGGCTTCTTGGCTCTAAAGAAAAGGTTTGTCCCTGGGTTCACACACTGCCTCTCCTTGTGGGTATTCCCAGGTCCCCCCCAAGCTTCTCCTACCTAACCTTTCTTCCTCCTCTGCCCTACAGTGCCCCAAGGGCTGTCCCCTCAGCTGTCCCACCCCCAGGGTCACCTGCAGCCCTTTCTGCTGAGAGCCCTTCCTCTGACCAAGGCCCCCTTACACAGGGTCAGCCCTGGCTGGCTCCCCAGTTCCTCCTGGTTCTGCCCACAGGCCTAGGGGCTAGAGGATGGGCCTCAGGGTGGAGCCCACGGGCCAGGGGACTGGGAGAGCCAGAGGTGATGCCCTGCTCCTTCCCACCTGCCCCTCTTACTCTGTGGTTTTAGCCATCCCTTCTGTATCCCTTCTGCATCCCCCGACCTCAGAGGATAAAGATACACTTGCCAGGTGGTCTGAAATCCCCTCCCCTAGGTCTGAGGTGATGGTGGTCTCACAAGATGCCCAGGGACTCTCTGGGTGGAGGGTGGAAAGGAGAGGGGATGGTGGTGGCACATGCTGGGCATAAGGAAGAGCACTGAGTGGTCCTTGTATGAAAACGTGTCGAAACCACAGGTGCTCCATGATGGAAAGGCTTCTTCAGGCTGTCCCTGCGTCAGACGAAGAGCCCTCTGCTCCACGGGGTTTCAATCCCTGGGTTTGTAGATCACCAGGCCTTGCGTCCAGTGTGCCTCCGGGTTGAACTGGTTTCAACAGCAGAGTCAGTGAGCTGGGGGCGCCCACTAGGAACCCAGGCGGAGGCTCTGCTAGCCACAAGGCCAGTTCCCAACCCATCAGCCATTCCCGGAGAGAAAGAGGATGCTCTCCACTCCTGTAAAGCTGTGGGTGTTGGGCATATTCTGCACAACACCTTTATCATCGGCCGAGTGAATGGGAATGGAAAGCTCGCAGTTTGAACCTCTACCTGCCCTCCCTGTGGGAGGGAAGTGAGGCTTTCCTTTTCTAGACACTGTGGGCACCTCTCCCTTCTGTCTGAGGGGGTCGCGGTGCGTCAGCACCGGCACCGTGGCTGTGGGTTTCTTTGTTGAATTGCCATCTACAGATACATCAGTTCACTAAGTGGACAGGTGAGTTTTTATAAAGTTCATTATTACTGAACTTGGACCTGCTTCTGAAGGAATCTTGGTATTGTAGTGGGTGATGAGTTGAGTTACGAACCGCAAGGCCAGCAGTTCAAACCCACCAGCTGCTCCCCAAGAAAAAGATGAGGCTTTCTACCTCCATAAAGAGTGACAGCCTCAGAAGGCTCTAGGACAGTTCGATTCCCAACAGAGTTCTATGAGTTGCGTACAGTTCAGGGGCTGTGAATAGTTTCTCTTCTTGCTGTCCTGGTCTGTTTTCATTTACCCACAAAGTGACTTGCTTCATTCAATCATCCAGCAGGTCTTTGTGGAAAGCCTCTCTCCTTTCCTGGGAGGCTGGAGCTGGATGTCTGACCACGTTACGAGGCACAACACCTATTCTCTGAGCTCAGAACAGAACCCCCTCACAATGCACACTTACAATTGTGAGCCGCTCACAATGCACACACTTGGTTTCCTGCACTTGGCTCTGTCGCCGCTTGCTGCTGCTGTTGCTGCTCTCAGGTCCAGTGTCGTGTCCACACTGGCCGGTCTGCTGGAGGCCATGCCGGTGTTGGAGCACCTCCTTTCCAACATGGGAGGCTCGTCTTCCAGCACTGCACCCACAATGCTCTCCTCTGGTCCAGGGACTTTTCACGGGCTGATATTGGGAAGGAAGGATCCGGGTCTTTCTATCGTGCCTTGCACTGACACCTTCCCATCTGCTAACATGTGGAAGCATGGTGCTGCAGCTTGCCGCGTCACTTCAGCATTCAGGCCACGGTGTAGGGGAAGAGGACAGAGACGTGGGGCACCGAGGCAAGGCTTGCACCCCGCAATGTGCTTGTCCGGGCTCACTGGTGGGAGCTGGTGGAGGTCACAGGCAGCCAAGCAGGCAGCCACGTGACAGCACACCCAGCTCCTAGGAGCAGTAGCCCAGGTGGTGGTGTCCAGTAAGTGGTGGGCTTCTCGCTTCAAAGTCAGTGGTTCAAATCCACTGGCGACCCTTGGGAGGAAGAGGAGGCTGTCTGCGACTGTAAAGACTTACAGCCACCGGAAGCCTGGTCCCTGTAGACGTTAGGGGACATGGAGTCGGTCGGACTCATAGTGACATGATGCCTACCTGCTACTTTGGAACCCTCATGCATCAATCTAGCTCTGCCCCTGTGGGTTTGCTGTGAGGCTGAATCGACTTGATGGAACGGGGTGTTCTGGTGGAAGAGATGCATAGCAGGCTGAGTGTGTGTGAGTGTATGAGTGTTTTGTGTGTGATTGGGGTGTGTGTGTGTGTGTGTGTGTGTGTGTGTGAGTGTGTGTGTAGCGTGGGCTCAGGGCTGGCACCGAGTTGGAGATGAGATGAAGCCTACACAGCAGGCAGGGCCAGGTCTTGGTGACCGCCACGTGGAAGGCATGGATGGCACACTCATTTGCCTGTAGCATGGGCAGGGCTTTGGAGCTAGGTCGTCAAGTTGCTTTCCCAAATGCCCACATGCTCAACCCCCTTCCCACCACGCTCAGCCTGATCCAGCAAAGAAAGGGTTCATGAATCAGTGTCCAGGCAACATTGTCCTGTGATTCGGAGCAATCCCATGCACTGCTGAGTCCTGTGGCACCCCCCCCCCTTCGCACCCTCCACCCCGCGTGGTTATGTGTGACCCCACCCCTGTGGTCCTTGTGTCCATCCATCTTCAGCATGATCTTCCTCCTGCTCACTGACCGCACTTCAGCAAGCATGGCTTCCTTCTCCAGGGGCTGTTCTTCCTGACAACAGGTCCAAAGTTCAAGAGATGAAGCCTCGCCAACCTTGTCTCTAAGGGGCACTCTGCTCTTACTTCTTCTGAGACCGATTTCCTTGTTCTTCTGGTTAACTTTTTTGAACAGGCAGCCTTTCTCCTTGAGGGAGGCTTAATCCATATCACCTTCTAATGAACTAGAGACGCTTGACTCTGTGACGTCTGATTCCCAATGGATAACACTGGGAATTTACGAAGCCCACACAGGGCACCTGGGACCTTCTTCCTGGGGGTGGTTCATTGTGACTCTCGATCATCCTGATTGGATGGTAGTTCAGTGTCAATCTCATAAGCAACGTCAAACAACAAGCAGAGATCAGAGGAGCCGACTATCACCAATAAAGAGGATCCAAGACCCTTACAGGTCCTGGTTCCCTGTAGGCCCAGGGGAAGATGGAGGCCAATACATGTGATCTTGAGGGATGCGAGGCCCACAGATGCTGAATGGAGACAAGGCCCTTCCTCAGAGCTTATAAATAGAGAAAGCCTTGCTGGGGTGTCCTATCCTGTGAGAGAATACACTTCTGTTTGTGAAGCCCAGACCTTGTGGTATTTCTCTTGTAAGAGCTCTGAATTGTCAAGGCAGAAGCCATGTGCTTGGGACATCATTCTTCAGAGTCAGGCGGTGCCGACTGGTGGGGAAATTCACTGCCGCATGTGGTCTGAGGGCACAGCAACCCCCTTTCCATGTCCACACCCGCCTGCCCCCAAATTAGCCATGGTTCACTTCCTGGCTGTGGGGTCAGCCATGGATGACATCTTAAGAAGGACAAATCTACCAGGGGTGTGTCTCATCTCCCGCAGGGCTGCCCCAGTGCCAGGCGCCGCCCAGCCTCCCAACTGGCCCCTCACATGACCTGGGTGTGGCAGAAGAACTCCAGTTTTGCTTTCAGAGATGGGTGATTATCATGCGTGCTGTCTCTGACCTGTAATGGTTGGAACCTCCATTACCCTCCCTGGGAAAATCCCGGTAGAGGACCAATGAGCAAGATAAACACTTGCAATTTATGGCCACACTAGCCTCCACGTCCATGAGTGAACCCAACCCATCCCTTTGCTCATTTCTCCTCTTTAGAGTGTCCTAGGATGGAGCCTCAATCTCTACCTGAAAGCTTTAGTCCTTGTACCTGTCAGGGGTCAGCTGATAGCCATGAAGAGGAGGGAGGCCAAGGCATCTGGGGCATCTCCCTAAGGACCCTTCTTCCCCAGAGGTTGTAATGGGTGACGTTGTTTCCTATTGAACCCCTGGTCTCCAGGGAGACATGATCCTGCCTTCCTTTCTTCTTCATGCCCTGTCCTATGTCCTGCCCCACTTTCTTCTCCTCCCTACTGGCCCCACGTCCTTTCTGTTTGCTCCAAGTCCTTGTGGGAAAGTAGGAAATGGAACAATAAACAGCAAATTGCTTGGCTGCTAAGCAAGAGGTTGGCAGTTCAAGGGGTGCCTCTGATACTAGTCCTGGTGCTAGTCCTGCCCAAGCACTTGTGCTCTGACCCTCGTGGGCCACCATCCCTCAGAGCCAACCAGCCAGCCAGCCAACACACCTCACTGCCATTGAGTCAACTCCAATACATAGTGACCCCACAGGGGTCCAGCTGCAAGCCATCGATTTACATCCTCCCTGAACGGAAGAAGAGTAGACCAGGCAGAGGTGCATTTCAAGGAGAATGGGCTACTGTTACTTCCTGTTGCAGATGGATGTGGTGCAATAGGGTTTGTTCTCTGCTGCCCTGATCTCCCAGCCTGTCTGGACCTTGGTATTCCTCACCTGTCTGGATCTGGATTCCATGCTGGTGGACATTGGCACGGAGAGGTGGTCTTACCCAGCCTCCTGTGAGGTCTGCCTCTTCCCATGCTGGCCGAGAAAGGCCACCTGCTCAGCCACCTGACACGCCTTCCTGCGCCCCCAGCCAGTGTCCCCACTTGTCTGACGCTGGCATTCCGCACACACCTAGCATGTGAGAGGAAGCAGCCTTGGTGGCCTCCAATTGTGGAGAAGTCACTATTTCATTCAACAAACCTTCCATTGGGCTTCAGTGGGCTTTTTGTTGTCATCCTTGTTGTATTTTTAAGTTTCAACACTTTGTTTATCAAGAACCTCTAGGTGGGTTTGTGCCCTGCAAAAGTGGGAGCTCCGGGTCCACCTGGAGGTGCCTTAGAAGACAGAGCAGCTGGACTCTGCCCTGAAGTCACGGCGTGCTCTCTGCAGTGCTCTGCTCCCTCTGAGATGCTTCTTCCTGTGTGCTCCTGCCTTTCCGTGGTTGGAGAGACTCCGGGACATCTGTGGCATGGGTCAGGGCCAAGGCCAGGTGAGGGCTCAGGGAGGGAAACATGTTAGAATCTCCTCCAGTGAGGCCTCCCCTTTCCCAGGTTGTCATGAGAAAATGCTCCCACTTAAGCATTCTGTTGGGAGCGCTCTCCACCCATCCTGACTTCCACCATCAGGCTTATTATCTGGTGGTCCTGGGGGTGTGGAAGCCTGACCTCGGTGGCACATGTTGGCAGGCCTGCCTTGCACTCTGCTCAGATAGGGGCACCATATACCAGTGTCTGATGGTGGAGAACATGTCTGATTGTGAAGACCATCTCTTCTGGGGGAGGAGAGTGTCCAGGCTTCTGTCCCCGTGGTATAGTTGGGGTGAGGGGGGCCTCTTTCCTTGCTGGCTGTAGCTGCAGACCTACTTCCAGAGGCTGCTCACTGTGTCTGGTTCATGGCCCCATCCTCCATCTCCAAGGTCAGCAGTTCAAGACCCGCAGAATCAACCCCAGAGAGGATGTGCCTTCATTTTCCTGTTGCTACAGAACCAGACACCCATACTCGGAATGGCTTCAAAACCATGTGCCCTGTCTCCCTTCCGAAAATGATCTATTAACACACAATAAGAAGTCTGAGCTCCAGACCGATGCAGTTTTGCTCACCTGGATGTGATATACTGCTGTACAATGTGACCTGCATCTTTCCAGAGAAACCATGGGAGTCGCCACTAATTAAAACACATACACATTCGGACTCATAGTGACCCTCCATCCAGCACCACCCAGACCTCAGCCATCCCCCGAGTTGTTGCTCTCTTTCAGCCCGTTCTTCGGCCACTGTGTCAATCATTTGGCCTCTTCCCAAAGACTGATCCCTCCTGGGATGTGTCCCAAGTCCGTGAGATGAAGTATCTCTGTCCTTACACCAAAGAGACATTCCAAGCACACCCCTTCCAATATGGGTGTGTTCGTCTCCCAGCCTGTGATATAGTTCATATTTTTTGCAAACCTTGTAATCCCAGGGCACCCATTTCTCCTCCACCTTCCGTGTTCGTTATCCACAGGCCTGTCTTAGGGGACTGTGAGCCCACTGCCCATGTGGACAGTGGAAACGGGCCAGCAGAAGGAAGACAAATCTGAAGGAGGTCACCACCACTGCAGGGAACCCTGGGGTGGCGGGAATCGACCCACAGTGGGGCCAGGGGGCCGTCTTCCCACTGCCTGCCCTTGCCAAGTCCTCCTGGGTGGCAGGTCACCCTTGGGAAGGACTGTGAGCTTGGGAAGGCCAGCTTCCTTCAGCTGGGACCACCAGCTCCCCAACAGCTGATGGAGGAAAGGGGTCTAGGCATAGCAACACAGGCAGCCTGATATTCACCTTCCTTTCCCTCTGGGGCCATGGTTCTCAACCTTTCTCCTACTGCGACCCTTGAATACAGGTCTTCACGTTGTGTGGACCCCCTCCCCAACCATAACATTATTTTCATTGCTATTTCATCGCTGTCATTTTGCTACTGTTATGAGTCCTTATGTAAATTATCTCCTATGCAGCATATACGTATTTTCATTGTTACAAATTGAGCATAATTAAAGCATAGTGATTTATCACCCATTCAGTATAGAATTATATATTGTGAAATACTTACCTCTAATGGCAAATCAATGAAATTCTGTCTTGACGCATGGTGTATGTAGCATGGGTAACAGTCTTAATATAACAACAGTCAACTACATTGCTACATTTTATGACAATATACATAAAAAGGCAACATCAGTGTGATAGTTAAGATAGCTTCTTTCTCACAAGATCAGCATATCGGCATGTGGGTGGGCCCTCCTGGAGATGATAGAGGAAAAATGGTGTCTCAGTTCCTAACACCACTGGAAATATGTGTCTTCTGATGGTCTTAGGTGACCCCTGTGACCCACAGCTTGAGAACCGTTGCTCTGGGCCATCAGCCAACACCCCCAGTGTCCTGAGAGAGCCCGTTCTGCCCTCCACACAGGCAGGCTTCCTTTCCTCCCTTGTCTCTGGGTCACCCCAGGCTGCTTTCTCCCCTCGCCCATCTTCCCTGTTCTCCGACCTCCTCTCCTCCCACGCTCTCAGCACCACCTGGCACCTCTCTCTCTGTTTTGCCTCATCAACCGCGGTGACGGCTTCCCAAACGCCGTCTGTGCCATTAGCAGCATTCACGGAGCCTTGTTGAAGGGGAACAGGCTTACGCACGCAAGCTTTAATAAAGTGTCCAGGTCTTGGGGCACCCCAGATGAGATGCTGACATTTAAAACTCCTTTTATTTTCCCACTTGGAGAGACAAAAAAGAAAATAGATGGGGACTTCGGCTTGAACAATGGGTGGGCCATTTCCAGACTGCCATTTGGAAAATAAAAGCCCCGATAAATGGGGGTTTCCCCCTTGTTCTTCCACCTCCTAAGACATTTAAAAAAAAATGACTCAAATTCGAAGACCAAATGGAAAAGTTCCGATACTCTGGGGCTGCTGTCGCACCAATAGAGTGGAATCGAAAGTCACTGACAAGTCCCACGTGATGAGAGGCCTCGGAACCAGGCTACCAGTGGACGTGGACTTTAGTGAGTATCTCCTGGTGACCAACAGACCATATCGTGATATACTGAGGGAAGGGGAGAGGGGTCAAGGGTTTCATTTTACTGGGCTCCATAGTTAGAGTGTGTGGAAGCAGCAGTCTAGGGGTCAAAGGCCATACGACCTTGCGCCAGTCTGCCGCACCAGTCTCCTTGAGGACTCAGATGCACCTTTCTGCCTCACGCCCTGACGCCTGTGACAGCAGACTGGACAGTGAACCAGGAAGACCGAAGAAGACTCAAAGCCTTCAAGTGACAGTATGGGACTGCCTGAAGCATTCACACCCACCCCCGTCTTGGAAGACATGTGCCTGAAACCCTGTGGGTCAGAGCCGACTGGTTGATGCCTAAGGACACCAACACCGACCAAAACCCACACCAACACTACCTGTGATCCCTGCTGGGGACACGCAAGTGTGGGCAGGGGGCCAGTGTTGTGGAATTTGCATCCTAGAGGGTGTGATGTCACTGAAGGTCCAGAAAGTCCAAGAAATCACTTTAAGAAGTAAAGTCCCCCTTAAAGGATACGCTGACAATGCCATGGAATAAGACAGAGGGGCAGGAGGGATTGGGAGGGCATTGTCGCTTAGAAGAGGCCAGTGGCGGCCTCGCTGAGGAGACCGTGGAGTAGACCATGGAGGGAGACGTGAGAGTGGTCTCTTGCAGGGGTAAGAACCTGAGAAGACCCAGGACAGAGGCAGTGCAAAGGTCCTGGGGTGGAACTGTGCTGGGTGTTCTTTGAGGAGCATCAGGGAAGCTGGGAATTCCTGGAGCAGGGTCAGGAAGGGGATGTGTGGTCGCAGTGGAGGTCAGCTAGGCCACCAGGCAGGGACAGGGTGTGTCTCTGCTTTGTGGGTCAGACTCACAAAGGAAAGCCTCACCCCGAGGCAGAACCATTGGCTCGATGAGTGGGAGAAGGAGCTTCTGGAGAGGAGTGGATCCTGTCCGCCCAGGTGGTGTGGTCCCTGGTTCTCCTTCCGGAGGCTTGGGGGACTCACACTGTCACTTTGGGAAGGATGCTGATGATACGGACAGGATCAGGCCCAGCAGGATGGAGGAGAGCATGGAGACAGGTTTCTGGCTGTGTACAGGTCAGGGCCAGCGTCCATATCTGGTAGGGGCTTTTGGATGGTCTCCTTTCCCCTCTTTCTGGCGCTCAAGAAAGCATGCACGTGTGCACACCCACCCTGTGCTGGCCCCTGGGAGACGGTTGCCAGGACAGCAGAGGGCCAGGCTCCCAGAGCACTGCATCAGCAGCCTCTCTTGCCACTGAAAGCTGTTTCTCACTCAGCATAGAGGCGGCTGCCCGCCTCGCATTCAGATGAGAATGAGCCTCCAGGGCTGTGGGGAGCAGAGAAGTGGGGTGGCGGGCTTGAAGTCTCCTGCCTGGAGGAGCAAGGAGATGCTATTTCTCCTCTGATTGCTGCACACCCAGGGGGAAGGAATTTTTCTGAATCCATTTTTCCGTGATGAGAGCTGTGTGCCCAAGCACAGCCTCAGGAAATAGTCTGGCAGCGTTCGCTTTCTCCTAACATCAGAGAAGCTGGAAGAATTGGCTTATCAGACTCCTTCCCCAGCTGCCTGCTGGGTGGAGGGGGAGGGGGGCAGAGCATTCTTTCTCGGGTCTTGTTTTTAGCTGAGTACACACCGGGTTTGGGGGATTTCGTATTTCTTATGAGATGTGCTAGCCTCCAGGTTGGCGGTTCAATCCACTGGGTTGCTTTGAGGGGGAAAGAGGAGGCTGTCCGGTCTCTTAAAGAGGTACAGTCTCTGGAACACAGGAGGAGGTTGTGCCTGGTCCAAGAGGTCACTATGGGTCAGAAGAGAGTCAGTAGCAGTGGGTGTGGCATTCATCCCACTGGATGCTCACCCCGAAGCTCAGGTCAGTGGAAGCCACCTTCCTTGCCTTCTCAGTTTACTCCCAGGGACTCCTGGGGGTGGGTGAACGGTGTCCTCTCTCCCAAAACATGTGCGGCCATCCAAGCCCAAGTCCTTCTGAACATGGCCCTATTCGTAAATTTTTAGAAAGCAGACAAAACAAACTCTGTGCTGTTGAATCAATTTCAACTCAGAGAGGCCCTATCGAAAGGGTAGATCAACTGTCCCATGAGCTTCTCAGGCCGGCCGGCTTTGCAGGAGTGGAAAACCTCATCTTTTTCCTTCGGCACCACTGGCAGTTTCGAACCGCTGGCCTTGCTCTTAGCAGCCCATGGCGTTACTCATTACGCCACCAGGGCCCTTTATTTCATCCCAGAGGGGTGTCCTTTTCTCATGTGAGCGAGGTCCTCCTTGTGAGGGCTGGATCCTACTTCTTATCACCTCGGAGTTAGAGGTGTTCCCACCCGTTGTGTCCGACCCAGGAGTTTCAGAGTGGAGCTGGCATGCATGAGAGCCAAGAACAACAGGGCAGACAGGGCTGCACAGGGCCGGGGGTGGCGCTGGGGTGGGGAGGGGAGACAGATTCTGTGTGGGGATGTCTGCAAGGAACCAGGACAGGTCTTGGGATTCCAACCCATCTGAAATTAAAGAGACGAGACCCTGATTTGGATTGGTCACCTCCCGCCCTGTGAGAAGATAAATGCCGGCGTTTTGAATCACGGCAGACTGGCGTTTTTGCTGCAGTGGCAGCGGCAGTGGTGATGGTGGCGGCAGCGGCAGTGGCAGCAGGAGGGAGCTGAGGCAGAGGATGTCCATGCATCGTCCAGCTCGCCTGGGGTGGCTTGATATTGAAATCTTCCCTGGTGCCCTAGGGGGTTATGTGTTGAGCTGTCAACTCCAAGGTCAGCGGTTTGAAAGCGGCACCGGCTCGGAGGGAGAAAGAGGGGGCTCTCTGCTCCGGTGGAGATCTGGAGTCTCAGACACCCACTGGGGCAGTTCTTCCCCATCCTGTGGACTCCCACTGAGTCAGAATCCAGGCATGGCTTTGAGTTTGGTTTCTAACCTGTTGGTCTCAGGGTCTTCGGGGCAAGTTTCTGAGCTACAGAACAGCCTCGGCCCAGACAGACATGTCTTCCATCTCTTCTTACCAGGGGTATTCTAGTCACTGCTAGCAGAACAAGACTGGAAGAATCTGGGTTTTGTTTCCAAGACATTTACACACTTCCAAACCCGGAGTATCTGGGGTCACCCTGACTCATAGCAACCGACCCCAAGCTCAGTGTGCTGACCTGCTGCCTGCCCTGCGCAGCCACCACAGATCATCAGGAATGTGATCACCTGTAGGGTTTCAGAAGTAGATGGTGCGAGCTTTCTTCTGAGACAAGGCTGGGAGGGCGAGAGCCTCCAAGCTTAAGGCAAGCATCTTAATCACGCCACTCTTGTGGAACCATCTAGAAGGCAGTATTCTGTGTCTAGTCTCTTTCATTCTGCCTGACACGAATCTTTCCACATGATTGTAGACAGCTCTGCTGTTAGGCACCGTCTAGTTGGTTCCAGTACACAGTGCCTCTCTGCTCAACACAAACGCAACGCCGCCTGTTCCAGGCCCATCCTGTGTTTGAGCCTCTTGTTGCAGCTGCTGTGTCAACCTTGAGGGTCTTCCTCTTCTTGGGACCTTTCTTTCTGTGGCTGCCTCTCTACTTTACCGAGCACGATGCCCTCCAGGGACTGGTCTCTCCTGACATCATGTCCAAAGTCCGTGAGATGATAGCTTGCCACCCTTGCTTCAAAGGAACATGCTGGCTGCACTTCTCCCAAGAAAGATCTGTGTGTTCTTCTGGTCATCCAGGGCATTTCCAATAGTCTTCACTAAACCCATACTGCAACCTATTCTGCTTTGATTTTCCTTGTTCATGTCATTCATTCATTGACATTGCTCTATAGAATTCCATCGTTTGATGATACCTTCTATCCTTGAAGGTGGACTCTTGATTTGGATCTTGTGTTGGTTAGTTACAAACCACAAGCTTAGGCACTTTCTGGTATGTATTTTTGTTGGCTGTATGCACACATCTTTGCATGGTTGGTGCCAAGAGACAGAATAGCTGGATTGAGAGTGTGGCAGTCATCTGCTTATGTTAATTTTATGATTGAGATGTAGGGATTGAGTCTAGCCTGTTAATCTGGAGATAGCCATTGAGTAGCCAATGCGGCCTTTGTGTGGGCATGGCTTTCACCTGATATGTCTGGGAAATCTTGTGATATTTCCCTCGTGGAGATGAGAAGCTATCTTCCCCAGTTGTTGGGAGTTAGTCTCAGAGACAATGAATCACGGACAAGACAAGATGGCAGCATCTGAGAAGCTGGAGGAGCAAGCAGAGAGACCACACGGCTTTGTCCTGAAGGAGTCAGACCTCTGAAGCTGGGGCAGCCACATGGAGACCTCTGCCAGCGATGAGTTGCTTCTGCTGTTGATGGCCCCTGAGCCCTGGTAGTGAGAAGCCATGTGGAGACCCCTGCCAGTGCCGGGATTCTGCACCCACTGACCTGTGACTTCGTGTGTTGGAAGGAGACTTTATAGATTGATTCCGAGCATATGGGTTAATATCAGACTTAGGACTTTGAACTGGACTGGGCTCAATGTCCTATTCCTCTTGTATAGAAACCTTTTCCTTATATCTATAAGCATGGCTATGAAACTTGTTCCTCTAGCCTACCTGGACTAACACAGAGAGCACGCCCTGTCTTGTGCCAGCCTCATGATTGTTCCCAGGTGTGCGCCCAGCAATGCAGCCAGTGGGTCATTTCATCTTGTGGAAGGTCTTCCTCTTTTTCCATGCCCCTCTATTTTACCAAGCAGAATGTCTTTTCCCGGGGCCTGATTTCTCCTGGCAGTATGTCCAAAGTATGTCAGATAGAGTCTCCCCATCCTTCCCTTTAAGGAACACTCTGGCTATGCTCCTTCCAGGACAGATTGGTTTGTTCCTTTGGCAGTCCGTGGTACGTTTGGTGTTCTTCTCCAGCCCCATAGTTCAATGTCTAAGGGTTTTTCAACTCAGGAAGTTCCACCACGTTGTCCACGTAGCCACACCAGTCCATGTGGGCTCTCCCCGCAGTACATCTTGTGACCTTT
Source organism: Nesogale talazaci (assembly GCA_004026705.1). Taxonomy (NCBI): domain Eukaryota; kingdom Metazoa; phylum Chordata; class Mammalia; order Afrosoricida; family Tenrecidae; genus Nesogale; species Nesogale talazaci. Next base: position 23,656 of record PVJH01030905.1, read on the forward strand.
GGCACTGCCAACCTCAAAGACTGGCATTGGCATCCCTTCCTGGGGAGCCTGGGGTAGGAGCTCACCATAGCTTTCTAGGCATTTGTCAACGACTAATGAGGTAGCCCAATTTTCATTGGTCCTTGGCCATACAGATATCCTCTATGTGAGGGTCCCAAAGATCCCTTTTCTATGACGTTGCCTGTCTTTTCCTTATGGGTCCCAGTAACCAAACCTCGAAACCAAGCCAGCCGCTGCCTCATCAGTTCCGAATCACTAGGGGAGAGTAGAAGTGCCTGGGTGGGTTTTCCAGGCTGCACAAGTAGATTCCTGAGTCTTTTCTCCCACAGAATGGCCAGGGGTTTAAACTTCCCTCCTGTGAGTGAGTGACCAAACACTTATTCATCACTGGACCGCCGCTCCTCTCCAAACCCCTCTGGTGGCCTTGGTCAATTCCAACTCACAGAGACCCTGTTGGAGGTCAGAGAATAGCCCCACAGCGTTGCCAAGGCTGCGGATTTTTTGCCAGGAGACTCTCTCACCTCCCTCACTGTTTGCCTTCTGATTCGCAGGCCAGTGCTTCATCGCACCCAGTGTGGCCACTGTCCCCGAAGGTCTGGCTCGGAGCCCCTTAGGACTTAGACATGTAGCAAATGCCCTTCCTCCCTCGTCTCCCTC
>PVJH01030906.1:0-24283 GCA_004026705.1 Nesogale talazaci
AAACAAAGACACAGAGCGAGTGAGAGCTTCAGTTGAATTTAGAGATCTTTTCAAGACTAGGTTTGATGCACTGAATACCAGTGTACGATCACACCCAGCTCAGGTGAAGACAGCCAAAGGTTCCCATGGAGACCGGAAAGAATCCCAATGGATGGGAGAAGAGACTCTGAAGCCTGCCTGTGAACAGTTGCTAAAGTGAACAGAGACACGATGACGTCAAAAAACATGAGGGGTGGGGGGTGGGGGGGAAGCATACAGAAGATTCAAAAGCCATTCCAGAAGACCAAGTACAGTAAAAAATGAAGTGTACAAAGATCTAGAGTAAGAAAATCAAAGGTTTTGTTTTGTTTTGGGGGGCATCACTGCCCTCTGGTGGTCATGGGAGCTACTCAGCGCAGCTCCTCTCCGGCACTCAACCACTTACGCCCCCAGGGCTCAGCCTTAAAGCAAAGGTTTTCTCAGCATTTTTCAACCTGAAAGCAGGTCCAAAAAGCTACACACCGTTTACCTTTATTGGAATAGAAAAGCCTCATCTTTTTCCTGAGGAGCTGCTGCGGGTTTTAACTGCTGAACTGGTGGTTAGCAGGCCAGTGCATAAGCTACATGGCCACCAGGGCTCCTTCGCATATCTTTATCACAACCTAGAAAAGACCAAACTGTAGCGCAAAGCTCAGAGGTTCCCAGGGGTGCTGAGGGAGGGAGGAGGGATAAGGAAGGGAGCCTAAGGGGCTTGGAGGACCGGGAAATACCATGGAAGACCCAACAGCACTGCATGCTAATGACTGACTGAAGAAATCAAAGCGGGACGGGGAGCAATGCAGCCGCAATTGTTGCAAGCCAGATTCACGGAGGAATGCAAAGGAGTGAAAGCCTACGAGGAAACAAAACATTTGAATAGTCTCACAGTATCTTCCCCAAGACACTTAATAGTTACAAAGGGGGAATTGTCTGTAGCGTGCTAAAAGCTGGAGAACACCACGTGCCCCAGGTTAAGGAGCCCCCTCAACCATGCATGAGAAACCATCGACCTCACTGCCACCCACAGGGTTGATGCTAACTGACAGCGACCCTCTAGGTCACTGCAGAGTTGCCCGAGTCTCCAAGACTAGCTTTTACAGGAGTAGAAAGCCCTGTCGTTCCCCCAAACAGCTGGTGGCTTTGAACTGCTGACCTTTCCAATCACAGCCCGACGAGAAAACATCACCCAAGCAAATTGTAGAACAGTAAAAAAATGCAACTACCTGAGGCAAGGAAAGACCTAGGAACTATCTCAGGCAACTAAAACAAAACAAAACAAAAAACAGCTCTGTAAATACATAAAAAGAAGAAGGCAACTAAAGGCATCAGGAATCCTACACGGGATCCTGGATTAGACGGAGGGCATGGGTGAAGTCTGAATAATGTCTTCAGTTTACAGTATTATACCAATACTAACTTCTCACAATGGCGATGGCTCTGTGGTTATGCAAAATGTTGAAGTTAGTCCTGGAACCAGAGGGACTAGATAAAGTCCCAAAACTACTGGCCCACGATAATCTTTAAACTTAAACCCAAAATATTCCATCTTCATAAAACTGAACCAACAGTTTAGCTTAACTCTACTACTCAACTCCTGACATTGACAGGGCTAGGCGCCACAGACCAGGTCGTTATGTGAAAAACAGCCACTCTGCAGAAAAATGGAGGACAGCTATATATCCACACCAGATCAGAACATGCGGGACGACTCTATCATCACATGGCTGGTCGATTACCTCATTATTGAACCGCCAAATTCCATCAGTTCGTAATTGCCCAAACACTAAGAAACAAGGCCTAGCCAAGCTGACACAACCATAACCATCAAAGCTTACTCGTGCATCACAAAGAATTGCCAGATGTATATCCTAAATGTGCAAAGTGGTAGAATATAGTTTGTGGGTTTTTTTTAAAAGACTACTGGTGTAAGTGTGAAATGCTGGAAACAAGTCATGAAGTGAGTAGTAGCTGCTGCAGTACAAAAGTCTGCCTGAGCGTCATGCTGCTTCTGAGAAAGACCTACAGAGATGGGCTCAAAGAAGCCCTGGTGGCACTGTGGACTAAGTGTTGGGTTGCTAACCACAAAGTCCATGGTTCAAACGCACCAGCTGCTCTGAGGAAGAAAGATGAGGCTATATGCTCCCATAAAGATTTACAGTCGGGCTGAGCGACGGTGGCGTAAGTGGTTGAGTGTGGGACTGCAGCCCGTGGGCTTGGCGGTTCAAATCCAGCGGCGGCTCTCAGGAGCAGCACTGGGTAGCGCCCACGACCACCAGAGGCAGTGATGCAAAAAAAAAAAAAAAAGAAAAGGTATACAGTCTTGGTAACCTTATGTAAGGGTGCAGAGTCATAAGCAACTGGATGGCAAAGCATCTGTGGAGTTTCGTATGGGATCAAACTGACGACAGCAACTCAAATGCTTAGATAGGACTCTCAGGGACTTGGAGCTTATGTCAATGGGGAGGCACATCTGAGAAAAAGTAGGTGAAGATGGCTGCAGGCTTTGAATGGAATCAGTGTCAATGAATCGCACATGTAGAAACCATCTACTTGGTTTACGTCTTGCTGTGTATCTTAAATTTTTTTACAGTTAAAAATATAAGACATTAGTGTTAGGCAACCTGGGTACAAGATAAAAAGGAACTCCTTCCACTAATTTTAAAGCTTTCTGCAAATCTTTATTTATTCCAAACAAAATCTTAAAATTAAGAATTGAGACAACGGGCTCAATTGAGACTACGCCCGGTGGCGTAGTGGTTGTGCGCGGGACTGCGGCCCACTGGGATGGAGGTCCAATTCCAGCTCCACGGGAGCAAAGGCTGGGCCTCCTACTCCCACCACCTGAGGGCAGTGATGCCCCCCCCCCCAAAAAAAAAACAAACCAAAAAAAAAAAAAAAAAGAATTGACACGACATCCTTACATTTGTTTCTACTTTTGATATAAAGGACTCATTTAGCCAACTGCTCTTAAAAATGGTGATTTTATTCATTTCCCGTTCTTCACAACTCCTAATTTGAAACCATTCATTTAGCATCTCTAAGCACCTAAGATGTCCCAAGGTGACAGTGCTTTGAGGAGCTTCTGGGAGAACACACAAGAAGAATGTACTCATGGAGTGTGGGAGAGGGCGGCAGGTGTGAAGGAGTCAAAGAATGGGGAAGGGGGCTGGGGAGTCAAGGAAGAGGAAAAAGAAGCTGGACACTTGTCTTGGAAAGAATGCTATTGTTTGCCTGAGGGAAATGGGACCGCTCTCAAAGGCTTTCTGATGGCGTCTAAACAGACACGTACACACACTCTCACTCAGGAACACGCACAATGAAAAAGGCAAAAGTGAGCACCTTAAAAAAATTCAGTAGGTCGTGTTTTCACAATTTATTTATTTTACTCTCAAGCAGCTCTCTGCCACCAGTGAACACACGTGCACTAACACGTCAAGTCACATTGTAAGGAAAACCCTCACAGAGGGCTTTTACACATTGGAAAAGAAGCCTTAGTGCACGGTCTCACGTCACGGACTTCCTCATTCCCCGACCCCACCCCTCCTTTGCTCAGGACCACACTAGCGGGTCCCTGCTCTTCCACTTTGGTCACCCTGCTCACGTGTGGCTGCAGGCAAAGTCTAAACCCTACAATGGCCCCACATTTGGGCCCAGATCTTCCTCTGGGTGGCCAACTGAAGGATTTTTCTTCTTTCAAGTCCTCCAAGAGCACTCACTGACTGGTCATTCCACGTCACAGTTGGGCGGTGTAGGGATACGCGCTGACCTCCCAGAGTGACCCACTCTCAGCTAAGCAGGGGTTCCTGGTGTGTGGTTCAGCTCAGGGGACATCCCTCCAGCATACAGGCCAGCCACACTGTGCCTGTGCCCCCATCCCGCCTTTATCACAAGGCACACATGCTTGTGCACACAATGGCAGTGTCCTAAAATGAGTTTCCAGGCACGGAAAGTCAACAGTGCAGATAGGTTTAAAAACCCACCTCACTCGAAGTGGTTGAACTGGTTTAAAGACTAGCTCCTGCCACTACTCTCCAACCCGATACCCCCTTACCAGATCTTTTTCTCTCCTGCCTGCAGACATCGGACACAGAACTGCCTTGTTCCTAATCCATTCCTAGACTCCCCCAATGCAGATAATGACTCTGGGAGTGGCTCCAGGTCCGTTTTTTGGGTCCCTGGAGCCTTGGTGGCGTAATGGGTCACACACTTGGCCGCTGACTGCATGGTCCGCAGTTCAAAACCACCAATTGCTGTGGCAGAGATGCAAATTTCTACTCCCACAAAGACTTGCCCCATTGGAAATCCATCAGGGCCGGTCTACTCTGTCCTCTCAATGGCAGTGCATCTTGGCTTAGGCCCAAACATGTGGCTAACAGTTAAGATGAGGTTTTAACTCTTTTTAACCAAAATGTGTCTGCCTTCCTTGAGCACTGGCAGCATGTAAGCATGAAGCACGCTTGTGCTTCGGAGTCTGAATATACACACGCATATAGACTAGACAGCAGCAGTTCCTCGAAACTACTTAATCAAATTACTGCTATAGCCCCCCCCCCCCGCCCCCTCCCGTGAACTGGACCTTCTTTGCAAAAACTACAGGGTAATTATGATTTGCAAAAACTACAGGGTAATTATGATCGGGTTTTCCGTTTTCAACTGCAGCAGCCTGAAACAGAACTGCGTTCGCTGCCGGCCCCCACTTTTCGGTTGGAAACCCACTCTCCCATTTCCTGAGCTGAGTAGCACGGAATGAGATGAGAGTTGCATTTTAGGTTTTTAACGAGGCCCTGTCACACAGGGGCTCTTTCATGTTGAAGGCAGAGACCATCACCCTCAGGAGACCTGGCCCTATCAAGCGTCCTCACAAGCATGCCGTGTCCAACGCTACCCGCGGACCACAGAGACGAGTCCTCCGCGGGAGGAAGCTGCAACGTTTGCACGCAACTTATCACTTGCTGCTCGCACCGCGCCATCGTGCTAGCTAGCACCCATCTTCACCAGGATCTGAATCCGGCCGCTCTACGGCTGACGACGATCGAGTTTGAGAGAGCAACGCTGCGATCCCCTGAGCTGATAAAAAAACGTGCATGCTCGTGGGTGCGCGGCTTGTATTAAGGATGCGTCGAGAGAAACACTTGTGAGGCGTACAATAGGTGCCAGTGGGTTCGTGTTTTTAATACATACTTTGTTACTGTGGCTGAAACACGGCCAAACGTCGGCAAAACGTACACAATGTAACAATGCACCGGGTACAACTGGTGGAGGCGTCGGTGACCTCCTTCCAGCAACGCCACCACGACCAAAGCCCTCTTTTTTCGGAATCCAGCGGCTACTTTTACTTTCTGCCACTTACCTGTTAACCTCATTGTCCGCGAGGATGGCGCCTTCCGTGCCAAATCCGGGGACAAAGATCGGACGCCGCCACACCACGTTCCCCTGGACCGGGGCTCCCCGGGAGGCTCAAAGAACTCGCAATCCTCCATCACGGAGCAAAGGGGGGGGGGCGGGGAGGGAGTCCCGCGTGGGGGTAGGGTCCCGGGCCCGGCTTCCGGGCCGCGGCGAAGCCTCGAGGCCCACCCGCCCCCGCCGCGGCTGGGATGCGCCGAAGGCCCCGCCGCCTTCCCGGAGCCCCGTGCCGGCCGGCAGGGCAACGTCCCGACCCCGCCGCGCACCGACGCGCCGCTTACCGAGCCTGCCGGGAGACAGGAGAGCCGTCTTCCGGCTGCGGCCACGGCCGCCAACCCCACGCCCACCCCGCCGCTGGCCTGAGGTGCGCACGCGCGCCGCCGCCGCCGCTGCCGCCGCCGCCGCCTGGCCGCGGCCTCTCTAGGAAACTGGGAGGACCCGCGTCTCGGATCCTCCCCGTCCCAGCGCCGCCGCTTGGGTGGGCGGGGCTTGTCCGGGAGAGGCTGATGCGCATGCTCCCTGCCCCGTCTCACCTGTCCCGGAGGGCGGAGGCCCGCCTTTCTCGCGGACCTCCGTGTGGGGTCCCAGAACCCCACATTCTTCCCGCCGTGTGGGCAGCGCTGCGCATCCGGTTGGCTCTTTTCCCTCCCCCCTCCCCAGGCTGGGGTCAAAAGAGGCCAACAAGGTCGAGGTCACCGGCTTGGGCTGCCAGGGAGTCCGCTCCTCCTTTCATGCCTCTCCTTCCCATGAGCGCGTCGCCATCAAGAAGTGCTTCACGCTCTGGCGTTTTCGAGTGCTTGGTTTATTCACTTCAAGCACATCCGACCGTCTTAAAAGGAACTCGAAACATTAGCTGGAAGGGTAGCACAAGATTAATTCGGCATCCCATCAGCGACTGGCCCTTGGGCCCTTTAGGCGCTGTCATCACCAGGGCACTTACCCCGTGGAGTTGGAGAGAGCCGCAGCTGATGCCTCCTCCTTGGTTCCAGCTCTCTGAGCTCAGTCTCTCTACCGGGGCCTTTATAGGCGACCTTGCTGACGTCCTGCTTGCATTCGGCCAGGTCATTCCAGGGTTTTCCAGATGTGATGTGCCTGCGAACTTCTAGGTGCTGCCTTGGTAAATGGTTTACGTCTTTTCAGTGAGTCAGCATTTCTTTATTTTGGGGTGGAAGGGGGGGCTGCCTGGTGGGAGTAGGAAGCCCAGCCCTGGAGAGCTGCTGCTGCCTTTGAACCGCCAACCCTGTGGGTGGCAGTCCCGCACACAACCACTACGCCACCGGGGGCTCAGCGAGTCAACATTTCTTTTTTTTTTGGGGGGGGGTGGGGTGGACATCACTGCTCTCCGGTGGTGGGAGTAGGAGGCCCAGCCCCACTGCTGGAATTGAACCTCCGTCCCAGTGGGCCGCAGTCCCGCGCACAACCACTACGCCACCGGGGCTCAGCCCAAGAACGAATTTTTTATAAAGAGCAATTGTACATTAAGAAAGCATCCTAGCCCTGTCCAGATCAAGTTGGTGAGTCTGCATATTAGCCCCTATGTCTGAGACCAATCTATAAAGTCCTCTTCAGACTTACAAACCACATGCAATGATGCTGAATGCAAGAAGATCGCAGGCCAGTGGGTGGGAAGTCTTGTGGATCCAGTGGTGGTGTAAGCCTCTCAGTGCTGGGAGAGGTCTCCATATGGCTTCTCCAGCTCTGAGGCTCTCTGGCTGTCATCAGCTTGCCTCCATGTGGCTTGTCAACGAGAATGTCTCTCAGGAACTGAGCCTGTGTCCCGCCTCCAGGGAGCTGTTCATCTGCTTAACGCCCTCCAAATGAGGTCATCAAGCTGCCACCTGATTGACAGGCTAACCTCCACTCCTCCACTCTTGATCCTCTCAAATTGACAAGAGATGATGTAACTACCACAACAGACATGTTAAATGCTTACAGATCAATAGGTAACAATGTCCAGAGAATGGCATATACTCCAGAAAGTGTTCACAAGGGGGAAAATTGAATTTTAGGAAGCAGGGAAGGGTTCTGAAATCTGTTCTGTTTAGGTTATTCAGCTAGCTCAAAGAGCGTGCATCACTTCTATCATTTTAGCCGAAAGATCCATACCATGTCTATTGGTGAATGACCCTTGTACATGAACCCTTTCCAATTATCCCAAAGAAGGAGCCTTGGCATGCCCAGTAGTGATGGTCAGATTAAACGTCTGATTGGGATGGACTAATACACGATTTTTCAACAGAGGGCAGCAATAAAGTCCATCCCAGAATAAGCACAGTTTACCCTTACCGTCAGAATCCATCTTGCGGAAAGAATGCGTGCAGACTGTAGGCCAGACTTCCAAGGAGTCTCCACCCAGATGCTGAGTCATACAAACAGAATTGTGTAGGACTTTTTGTGTGTGAGCCTCCCTGACAGTCACGGTGGCACTCCCCTTGAGCCCACAGTGAACTGTTCTTCTTCTTCTTCTTCTTTTTTTTTTTTTTTTGTGTGTGGCATCACTGCCCTGGTGGGAGTAGGAAGCCCAGCCTTGCTTCTGGAGAGCTACTGCTGGACTTGAACCATCAACCCTGTGGGCTGCAGTCCCCCACACAACCACTTCGCCACCAGGGTTCAGCCAGTGAACTCTTCTTGCAAAGGCTCTTCACTTTAATATGCGGCACCTGCTGAACCCAAGAGTCCCTTTCATTCTGAGAAGTTGGACAACAAGTGGAGGGAGTCTCTCGTGGGGTTTTGGCCAGATATGTTGTAGTCAGTTCCAACTTGTAATGCCTATCGGTACAGCGCAGCCAAACCCTGCCTGGTCCTACCCTTCCTCACCATTGTTATGTCTGAGCCCGTTGCCACTGTGTCAATCCAAAAAAGACGAGGGTCTTTTTTTGTTTTTTAACTGACCCTTGTACCAAGCATGATATCCTTCTCCAGGGACACGTCACTAGTGGTAACGCCTGCAAAGTAGAGAAATGAAGTTTCATCAACCTTGCTTTCCAGGAGCACTCTGCCTTGTCTTTTTGTTCTCCTGGCAAGTTGCGGTACCTTCGGTACTCCTCACCGATACCATCACTGAAATGCACCAGCTCTTCTGCAGTCTTCCCCAACTTTTATCGGCCATGAAAGTGACCATGGCTTGAGTTCGGGGACCTTCGTCCTCCAAGTGACATCTTCTCCAGGGTAAAACTTTCAAGAGGTCTTGTGCATTTGCTTGATGCAGGATGTCCTCTGGTTTCTTTTTTCCCCCCAATAATTTTATTGGGGGCTCTTACAGCTCTCATAACATCCCATGCATCATTTGTACCAAGCATGTTTGTACATGTGTTGTCATTTTCATTTCCAAATATTTTTTACTTGAGCCCTTGGTATAAGCGCCTCTTTCCCTTCCTTTTTTTAAATGTAAATCATTTTATTGGGGGCTCATTCAACTCCCATCATGATCAATACATACATCAATTGCTTGTAGACTGCATTCGCACTTGTCATCATCATCTCAAAACATCCTCCCTCCACTTAGGCCAGGACCAGCTCCATTATTTTCCCTCCCTCCTAACAACCCCTGCCCCATGAACCCTTAATAATTTATAAATTGTTATTACTTTTTCATATTGTACATTGTCCGATGTGTCCCTTCACTCACCTCCCTGTTGTCTGTACCCCAGAGAGGAGGTTATATGTAGACCTCTGAAATTGGTTCCTCTGTCCTCTGGCTTCTTGACTGCTGCTTCCATCGGTGTGGACTATCGACCCCAGTGAAATAAACTATCTTTCGGATGATAACCCCTTTGGTTCAGTTGTAAAGATTTTTAAAAACAGTTTTAGTAGCACGTCATATGCTATGCGATCCAATAATCCAATCATATGAAGAGAAGGTCTATAACCGTCACCATATTTGATTCCAGAACATCCTCTTCTTCCTTGTAGTCATTGTTATGTATTTTTTTCTCAATGTGGCAAAAAAGATACAAAACAGGACATTCTACCTGTTTAAGGATTTTTGTTTTCTTTACATTAAGTTGTAATCCATCTGTTGCAGTCTTTTTTAAAAAAATCACTTCACTGGAGGCTCATACATCGCTTTTTGCAATACATAAATACATATACTGTGCCAAGCACCTTCACATGCCTGCTGCCATCATCATTCTCCAAATATCTGCTTTTCCACTTGAACCCTTGATATCAGCTTCTCATTCTTTCCCCTCCATCCTTACTCCCCTCTCCCCCACCAACCCTCAATACTTTATAAGTTATTATAAAGTATACACTACCCGATGTCTCTCCTCCTCCACTCCTCCGATGTCTGTCCTCCAGATAGGAGGTTATGTGTAGATCCTTGAAGTTGGCTCCCCCTCTCTACCCCACCTTCTCTCCACCCATCCAGTAACTCCAATCTCACCATCTGTTCTGGGTTCCCCGTACTTCTAGTTCCCATCTCTACCAGTGTACACCTTCCAGTCCAGCTGGATTTGTAAGGTAGAATTGGGACCATGATAGTTGGGGGGTGGAAGCCTTCAGGAACTAGAGGAAAGTTGTATGTTTTGTCGCCACCTCACTGCACCTTGACTGGCCTGTCTCCTCCCCGAGACTCCCCTGTAAGCTAAAGTGACTAGATTTTAAGATTGGTAAAGCAGGACACCATTGACTGCGGTGTGTGTGTGTGTGTGTGTGTGTGTGTGTGTGTGTGTAGAGGGGGTATATTCCCTTCCTGTTCTCCCACTGTTCCCTAGCTTGTTGTACATTCTTTCCAAAAATCGGGACTCTTAAAATGCCACGGGATGTGGGGAAAATTGTTCAAAAGCGGGATGTCTGGTCACTTTACTGTAAGGGGGGGTGTCTAATTGCCTGCAAATGGGCCTGGGGTCCCCACCCCACTCCCCCCCTCATTTGTAGTGATGTGATTCTTGTTCTTTGATGCTTGACAACTGCTCCCTTCGACTCCTCATGATCATACAGACTGGTGTGCTTCTTCCATGTGGGCTTTGCTGCTTCTGCGCTAGACGGTTGCTTGTTCACCTTCAAGCCTCAGATACTTTATCGTTTGGTGGCTGGGTGCCATCAGCTTACAGCCTCTGCACCCTTTTGTCCTCAGCGATCATATCGGGAGGGTGGACAGATAATGAGAGGATTTTTGTTCTTCGATGCCTAATACCTGATTCTTTCCACACCTCATGGTCGTACAAGCTGGTGTGCTTCTTCTATGGTGGGCCCGCTGCAGTCTTTAATCTCCAAAAGCAAATGCTTTGAGGTCTCCTCAAGTTCAGCAAGCAAGGTGATGCCATCTGTCTCCTGCTGGTGGTGCATGACTCGCCCGCCCCAGTCCTGATGCCACATTCTTCTTCACATCGTCCGACTTCTCAGATTATTCACTCAATGTGCAGATTGAATAAGCATGCTGAAAAGATACCATCCTGACCTACACCTTGTCTGGTTTTTTGTTTTTATTTTTATTTTTTAGGCATCACTGCCCTGGTGGTGGGAGTAGGAGGCCCAGCCTTTGCTCCTGGGAGCGGGAATTGAACCTCCATCCCAGTGGGCCGCAGTCCCGCGCACCACCACTACGCCACCGGGGCTCAGCCCCTCTTTTTCTGGTTTTTAAGCCATGCAATATCCTTACTCTATTTAATGATGCTCTGATCTAGGTACAGATGAAACATAAGCACAAATAAGTGTTCTGCCATTCCTATGCTTAGCCAGAGTTTGCTATGACCTATACAGTTGAATGCCTCTGCACAGTCAATAAAACACAAGTAAACATCTTTATGGCATCCCCTGCCTTTAGCCAAGATTTATCTAACATCAGCAATGATATTCCTCATTTCAAGTCTCTTGAATCTTGCTTGGATTTCTGACAGCACCCCTGTCAATGGGCTACTTAAACTGTTTTGAATGACCTTTTAGCAGAATTTTACTTGCATGTGATATTATATATATTTTTTTTGGCGGGGGGGGAGGCATCACTGCCCTCTGGTGGTCATGGGAGCTACCCAGCCTTGCTCCTGGAGAGCCGCTGCTAGATTTGAACCACCAAGCCCGTGGGCCGGAGTCCCGCACTCAACCACTACACCACCGGGGCTCAGCCCACTTGCGTGTGATACGAACGATATTGTTCGATCATTTCTGCTTTTGTTGATGACCTTTCTTTGGAATGGATATGTACAGGGATCTCTTCTACTCGGGTGGCTAGGCAATTGTCTTCCAAGCTTCTCAACATAGGTGAGCACGTGCTTCCAGTGCTTCGTAGTTTGTTGAAACATTTCCATTGGTATTCCATCCACTCCTGGAGCCTTGTTTTCTTCTAATGCCTTCTGTGCAACTTGTATTTCTTCTTTCAGTATCATGGGTTCTTGATCATATGCTCCCTCTTAAAATAAATTTACATCAATCTTTTTTTTGGGGGGGACTCGATGACTCTTCATATTCTTCCCTTGTTTATTTTTGGATGGTTCATGCATCACATTCGTTGTTTTAGAATCCCCCAGTGTTGCAGTTCCAGGCTTGGTTTTTCTTTCCTCAAATCTTTCCACCTGAGACATACTGAGCTGGTTCTTCTTTGGCTTTCTAACGTCCGATCTTAATACATTTAAGTAGAATACGAACTTCCTTCATCTTCTCCAGCCACCCTTTGAAAATGTATGCTAATCTCTTTTACATCTTCATTTCTTCCATGGACTTTAGTTACTCCATGTTTAAGAGCAAGTTTCAGAGTCTCTTCTGACATCTACATTGGTCTTCCCCTGCCCCCCAACCCATACTTATTACAGATTGTTCCCCTGGAGAAATCTCAGGACATCCAGGGTCAAGCCAGCTCAGGGATGGCTAATGTTAAGCCACCATCTTAACTCTAGAACCTACCCACCTTGTTACTTACGTGCCTTCCTACCACAGGTATGCTTCTAGTACCTCCCCTTTTTATTACGTGTATGCCTCTAGAACATGCCATTCCTGTTATGTACACAGATGACTTGACTTGCATGCCCAATGATTACATACGCCTGTCAGAGAATACATTTGCTCTCTCTCTCTCTCTTTCTCTCTCTCTGGTTCCAGTCTCCACGGGAGAGGTGAGCGTTTGCATGCCTCGTCTTGTGTTTCTCTAATTTCCCTTTCAATTTTACAACCACTTCTTCGGACCCATTTGATTCCAAGGCTGGACCTTACAACTATTGGTAAATCAATTTGACTAATGTGCTATTAGCTGGGCTTCTTGTTCTGTCAGACACAGCATTGTGCTTCAAGGTAGATTTTAAAATGTTCTTTTTGATGATGTGGTGCCATTCTTCTTGGATCTGTCATTCCACCCACAGTAAACCATACGATGGTTCCCCAGTCAGACAGCTGTTTTTCCCATAGATAATTTCCAACCAAAAGGTACTAATGGTATAGTGGTTAAGTACTCAGCTTTTGTTAACCAAAAGAGCAGGGGTTCAACCCCCCAACCACTCCAGAAGAAAGATAAAGAAGGCAGCATCTATATAGAACCTCCTCCCTGGGGGACAGACAGCAGGGAGGTGGGTGAAGGGAGACATCGGACAATGTACGACACGACAAAATAAGAATAATTTAGGGGCTGAGCCCCAGTGGCATAGTGGTTGTGTGCGGGACTGCGGCCCACTGGGACGGAGGTTCAATTCCAGCAGTGGGGCTGGGCCTCCTACTCCCACCACCGGCTTGCAGTGATGCCCCCCCAAAAAAACCAAAAAAAGAATAATTTATAAATTATTAAGAGCTTATGAGGGAGTGGGGAGTGGAGAGGGAGGGGGAAAATGAGGAGCCCATACCAAGGACTTAAGTAGAAAGCAAGGCTGAGCTCCGGTGGCGTAGTGGTTGTGTGGGGGACTGCGGCCCACTGGGATGGAGGTTCAATTCCAGCAGCAGCTCTACAGGAGCAAAGGCTGGGCTTCCTGCTCCCACCACCAGAGGGCAGTGATGCCCCCCCCCCAAAAAAAAAACAAAAAAAATAGAAAGAACATGTTTTGAGAAGGATGAGGGCAACAAATGTACAAATGTCCTTCGCATACAAAGGAAGGATGGATGGATGGATTATGCTGAGTTGTGTGAGCCCCCAATAAAATGATTAAAAGCAAACAAAAAGGGATGAATAGCCTTGGGAATGCTGTGGGACCGTGCTACTCTGTGCTTTAGGGTCACCGTGTATTGGAAAATCAACTTGATGGCAGGGAGTCTGGCGATCAAATTTGTGGTTCCCCCAATGCATAAGCACTCATTGAAGCGATTCCCAAGTTGTGGGATGTGGGAGGAGACATTCGGAGAATGGCTGATCTGTTTGAGGAAGGGCTGAGGCCGCATCTAAACCTGTCCCGTCTCTACAGGAGAAAACATCACTCGCCAGTTCCAGAAAACCGAGAGAGTATGTGGAATCAAGATCCGCTGCCGCCGGTGGGAACACCACTGGCAGTTTTGCCCAGACCACAGTGCTTGGCCAGGCTGCTCTTTGGTATGGGTTTCCCAGGAGCAAGTGAAGTCTCAGCACACTGCCACGGATCTTCCCATGGGAAGGCTGCCCATCTGTGTGCCCGGCTGCGCTTTACCCCTCTGAATCCATCCGTTTGCCTTTGTATCTCTGATAGCTAGTAGAAGCCCCCCCACCTCCTAAGACCTGAGTCGAAAAACAGACATGGAGAATGGATCCTGAACAGCAGAGGGGCAGGGGTAAGAGGGAAGAGAAAGAAATGGAGTAAGATTACAATGAGTGGGCGCTGACTTGCAAGAGTCCTGACAAGAACAAAACAAGGAGTTTCATGGAAAAGGGTTTTGTTTGTTTGTTTTTTGGCATCACTGCTCTCCGGCGGTGGGAGTAGGAGGCCTAGCCCCACTGCTGGAATTGAACCTCTGTCCCAGTGGGCCGCAGTCCCACGCACAACCACTACGCCACCGGGGCTCAGCCCAAAAGGGGTTTCTTTACAGGGAAATCCAACCCGAGGCAAGACAGAACTCCACAGCTAGCAATATCCAGAGGCCATGACCTTCCCTAGAAGCAGACGACCCGTAACCTTTGCTTGAGGAAGTACGGTAAATCAAGTCATGACTCAGAATCGAGACTCTCCTGATTGCCCACTAAATCTGATCACCAGCCTGAATCTCAGAGGACAGTTCAGCAGGGTTGAGAATGAATACAGGAAGATAGATGGGAAGTGTTCAAGATGAGCAAAAACGAAAATGAGAAACACCTGCTGATGTCTAGTTTAGCCCCCAGTTTCTATCTGAGAGAATCGTCTTGTTGTATGAGTGCTCAAGTCTTTAAACACTCAATGTGTGGGAGGTTGAGAGCCCTGGTGGTGTAGTGGGTGCCCCCCAAGCTGCTAACCTCAAGGTGCATGCTTCAAAGCCCCCAACTGTTCCAGTAGAGAAAGGTGAGGCTGTCTGGCCCATCAAGACGGAAAGTCTCAGGATTCCCGGGGACACCTCTATCCTGCCTTCTAAGGCTGCATCAGTGTGCCTAGACTCGGCTCCCTGGCAGTAGAGTGGGGTTTTGTTTCCATCTTCCATCGTTTTCAGCCGGAGCCCTGAATCCATTTTGAGTCTTGACATAAATTCCACCTCCGTGGAGATCTGACAATGCCCAGCCATGGACACAGATCTGTCCTCCGGTCGAGTGTGTTCGAAAGTGGATTACCACAACTCTCCTAGCCAACCTTGGGTCTTGCGTGGGTGTGGCCTTAGTGGAAATCGGGATGCTAGAGCTGCACGGTCAGGAAACCATGTGGGTCTGAGGGCCGATCCTGGAAGCCTTTTTATGCTGCAACCGGGCCCCTCTCACCTTCCGTGGGCCTACCTGCAATAAAGATTGATTGGCTGGCCGGTCATGATTTAGTGGTGCATTTCTTGGTTCTCCATGTTCTATAATTAGTGAGATGTTCTATTCCCGTATTGCCTGGGAAAAGCTTTACTCTGTCCAATAGGGTCCCTGTGAGTCAGTGGGATAATGGACAACAGGGCCACGAATCTTTTGGACACCGCTGTGGCCTCATACGAATGGCATCCCTCATCCAGATGCTTCCTGTTTTATCTGTGTCTTTTCTTCGGGACGTACACAGGGGTCTGTGGTGCTGGCAATGCGTGTTGGACGTGCCACAGACTTGCCAAGAGGACAAACAAACCTGCCTTGGAAGACACTCAGCCAGGATGCACCGGCCTAGAAGCAAGAATGGCAGGGCTTTGCCTGGCACACTTGGGACATGTCGTCAAAGAGAAGGGCACTGCGATAGATTCTTTTGTGCCAAAGTGGCTCCCGGAGGAACATGTGGGTTCCGGTCCCCATCGGGTCACAGCTTGATTGGAGGGTGACCGAGGTAAATGGCTCCCTGGAGGCGGGCCACACTCTCTCTCTGCTTCCCCCTTCCTGCTGGTGAGCCACGCTGAGACTTGCAGGCCCTGTGATACCGCCACGGCCATTGGATCCACGGGACTGTGCACCCACCAGCCGGTGTGCTTCCTGCATTCGGTATCATCACAGGATATTGCATGCCTCTGGAGGAGGATTTATGGACTTGATCTGGACCAGGCTGGACTGCTTGCTTGATATAGAAATACTTCCTAGCTGAGCCCCGGTGGCATCGTGATTGTTTGCGGGGCTGTGGCCCACAGGGTGGGTGGTCCAAATCCAGCAGCAGCTCTTCAGGAGCAAAATTGGGCTTCCTACTCCCACCAGGGCAGTGATGTGGAAAAAAAAGAGAAAGACTTCTTGATATAAAGTTCTCTCTGACACCGAGATTTGCGTGTCACTGGATTTTTTTCCCCCTCTAGTTGACCCGGCTGAACACAGACACCAACAAAGAAAAAGACTCTCGCGATGGACTGACACAGTGGCTGCAAAGATGAGCATGGACATGACCACTGCGATGGTGGTGCAAGGACTGGGCAGTGTTTTGTTCACAGGGTCGCCGAGTCGGAAGGGCTCACCAGCACCTAGCAATAACGACATCAAATATATTTTAATTTGGAGGGCTCCTCTTTCCCCTCGAACATTTGGTAACTTTGGGGTGCCAGGGGGTGGTGGTAATGGAAATGAAAGAACACGTCTAACATGTAATCGTGAAACATGCATGCTGTTTTACAGTGTAACATTACATATCTCATACAACAGATACATTATCATCATACTCAGAGTGAACCTGGAGAATGACTATCAATTCAACACACGGCCCATCCAATATACTCACGTTACATATGGTTAAATAACATAACATACACGGCATGTTTTATAATGCAATACAATACAGTTGTATCATGTACATTGTCATATCAAGTTTGCAGACCCTTGGTCTATCGGGAAATGTTCCTTGTTTGTCAAGGGCACATTCAAAGGGGAGGAGGCTGCAGCTCCACAGATGGTCCAGCCCCTAATTAGTGACTAAACTCATCCTGGGGTGTTCGACATATTTCTAATTTATCTCAGGTTATACTCCTGTGTCAGGGTTCACTCGGTGTTTGGTCAGGCTGTAAATCTGGGAAAGACGTCTCAGGACACCCATCCAGGCCTGACCTCACACTGAGACATATACCAGGCTTCTGCTATTCAGACCTCTAGTTTATTCTCCTGGAAGGCAGAAAGAATTACAATTCCTTTACAAACACAAAACTCCTTCTTAACACTCCTAGGGCTATTCTGTGTAACATGGAGTTACAGAGACTCAGAATTGACGTGACTGGGACCGCGCTGGCTCCATGGGGCTCTTCTGGCTACAATTATTGTCATGGAAGTAGATTTCTGGCCGTCTCTTCTACACCGTCATTGCCTGGCTTAGAACTGTCAGCTTTTAGGTTAATACTCAAGCTTTGACTTCAGGCTCCAGAATCAACTCCACAGCAGTGGGGGGTGGGGACACACCCCCTATTAATTTTTCACCATACACTTAGCAGTTTTAAAAACAACATTTACTCACAGTTCTGGAGGACAGAAGTCTGCAGCCCATCCTTCCAGATTGAAATCAAGGTGTTGGCAGGTCTGCGCCCTCTCCCAGAGGCTCAAGGAGAGAACCCATTCCTTGACTCTTCCAGCCTTTAGCAGCTGCTGGCATCCCTTGGTCACGTTGCCCAAGTCTTCATCTCCACTGGTCCATATTATCCATTGGACACCTCTTCTGTCTCTGACTTCCCCTTCCTCCCTCTTGTTTTGAGAGCCTATCTGTCCAGTACAACATGTTTGTTTTACTTATTGATTCCTGTTCTTTAAGTGCTGACTGTGGATCAAAGTGAAATGAAATCTTTTGACAATTTTAGTATTTTCATTTTTATGATGAAATTGCCTATTTGTCTAGTTATGAAATTCTTGTTTTTTAAAAAAAATAATTTTATTGGGGGCTCTTACAGCTACTGTAACATTCCATACGTCATCTGTATCAAGCACATTTGCACACATGTTGCCTCATTCATTTCCAAACATTTTCCACTTGAGCCCTTGGTATAAGCTCCCTTCCTCCCTCTTATAAGGCTACACGTAACTGTGGCGGTCATGTGCTTATGTTAATTTTATGATTGAGATGTAGGGATGGAGTCTGGCCTGTTCATTTGGAGATAGCCATTGAGGAGCCAATGAGGCCTCCATGTGGCCATGACTTTCTCCTGAGACTTCTGGGAAATCTCAGTGATATTTCCCTCGTGAAGATGAGAAGCTATCTCCCCAGTTGTTGGGAGTTAGTCTCAGAGACAACGAATCATGGACAAGACAAGCTGGCAGTGTCCGAAGAGTTGGACGAGCCGGAGGAGAAGCCACATGGCCTTACCCTAATGGGACCAGACCTCTGAAGCTGGAGAAGCAATGTGGAGAGCCCTGCCAGCGCTGAGTTGCTTCTACCACCACTGGATGCTGTTGATGAATCCTGAGCCCTGGAAGTGAGGAGCCATGGGGAGACCCCTGCCACTGCCAGGACTCTGCACCCACTGGCCTGTCACTTCCTGAATCAGAAGGAGACTTTATAGACTGCTATCGGGTATATGGGTTAATATCGGACTTATGACTGAACTGGACTGGGCTGGGATGCTTTCTCAATGTTCCATTCCTTTTTTGGGGCGGCATCACTGCTCTCCGGCGGTGGGAGTAGGAGGCCCAGCCCCACTGCTGGAATTGAACCTTCGTCCCAGTGGGCCGCAGTCTCGTGCACAACCACTACGCCACCGGGCTCAGCCCGTTCCATTCCTTTTGTATATAAACCTTTTCCTAATATCCATATGCGAGTCTATGTATTTGTTTCTCTAGTTTATCCGGACTAACACAGTAACTGTATTTAGATCTCCTCTGAATAACCCATAATAATGATTCCATATTGAGGTATTTTTTTTCCTTTTTTGCATTATGTATTAACATACACAGATGTCAAGGATTAGGGTATAGATACCTTTTGGGGAGGGACATTATTACAGTCTACCATAGTCTTCCACACCCCCAAAAAGACTACCATATATACTTATAAATAAGCTGAGTTTTTTCCTCATATTTTTAATGCAGTTTTGGTGGTAAAATTAGGTGCCTTGGCTGATATTCGGGTCAACTTATACTCAAGTATATACAGTATATATGAAAACTGGTAAAATTCACATGAAGTCTTTAGTTCCTAGCACTGTAGCAGGGTCAACTTCCTGGTGCTGACAGTGTTTTAGCTGAGGCTGAGCCCCGGTGGCGTAGTGGTTGTGCGCGGGACTGCAGCCCACTAGGATGGAGGTTCGATTCCAGCTCCACAGAGCAAAGGCTGGGCCTCCTACTCCCACCACCTGAGGGCAGTGATGCCAAAAAAAAAAAAAAGAAAAGAAAAGTTGGCTGAAGGGTACTGGCACAGCTATCAAAAGATGTTTTATCAGAAGTACCACAAGTGGCTGACATTTTAACAAAGTCATTTTCTCTTAGGAGGCTGAAGTTCCAAAATCAGAGTGCTGTTTCTAAGGGAAGTCTTTCTTTCTTTCCCCTAGGGGAGGTCTTTCAATCTGTGTGTTTCTTGGTTCTAGGACATTCCCAGCCGAAGCCCCTCAGATTAACCAAATACTCTGCCCCAAGTTCTTCGTTCTTGGCAGCAGTAGATCACTGCTGCTTGTTTAATCTGCTGCACTCTGCTGCACTAACGTTCTGATTACCTCTTCCTCCTGAATTGTTTCCTGACTTCCTCACCAATTTCCTCCCCACAGCCTGGCCTGCCCACAAGTTCTCAGAAGAACTGGGCCCGGCCACCTCTTGCAAGAGCTCACACTGCCTTTCTCATCGAGCCCCGTCAGCTAATGGTCTTCACTCAAACGCTTCCTTTGCCTGGAATCCCGCTCCCAAATCTTCATGGCCTTAGCGGCTTCTTCTCAGCCCATCTTCGGCTTAAACGTCACTTTGGGGAAACCAACTCTGGGGACCCAATAATTTGCCTTCAAATCAGCCCATTTTCTTTCTCTCTGGTCCCTGAGTTGGAATCACAATGGGCTTGGTTTCCTTTTCTCCACTAAGAGGCGCCGCTGTCCTTTTCAGGATGGTGCTTTCAGCACCGTGGACAGCGCCCGCTAGAGACCAAGGGCTTCGACATGGTGCTGAAAGATTGCCATGAACCTCTCCGTGCGGTCTCCGAAAATAAAGCGACCAACCGACCGGGAGAGTAGGAAACCACCCACTCCTCTCAGAAACCTGCCCAAGAGAAACAGAAAAAACAGCAAATGTGCTTTTAAACCTAAAAGTAGAGTGTGGGTTTTTACTATCTAGATTTTTTTTCCTCGTTATATTTCTGATTATTTATTTGGAGAGGCAGCTCTCCTTAATCTGATTTAGGAATCAGATTAAAACATAGTAGAGTCGTTATGTTAAGAACTTCACACAAGGGCACACTGTCAGGCGTGGAAATTATTACTTGCCCCCACGATACAGAAAGTAAGCAAAGTTTTCAACTGCTCATAATCTGCGCAGGAAACACCTTCTTTCTGTTGAGTGGCCATTCGGTGAGCATTTGCCGTCTGACAGTGAGACCCCCACTGCCCCCAATCCCAGAGAGACAGCACTCTCACCCACCTCCCAAGAGAGCCTAGAAGGCTCACGGTGGAAATGCTGAGTCCAATCTTTGCAGCTCTAAAATACCTGCTGATCTTAACTGGCAGAGCAACTCACAGGTTCTCCTAACCCTTGGCTCATTGACTGTGGGAAAGAAAAGCCAAGAGATGACCTAAGTATAAAGTGGTAGAAGCCCTCCCAAACAAGGAGTCAGGGTTCTAGATTGATAACACGACCATCGTCTTACCCAGGATCAGCAGCAGGCCGGACACAGCTCCAGGGCAGCCTCTGAGGTTGGCCTGGGGGGGAATGCTTTGCACACAGCCACCACGCTTCCCCACCAGGTGCACGTCAGCCCCTGGGCTGCCGGCTGGCTGTGTCCCTCCCGACGGGCGGCCACTTTGGGAACTCTTACGTCAAAGTGGAGCGATTATATTTGCTTTTGGTAAGTCAAAAGCTTAGTCTTCATTTTTTTTTTTTTTGGCATCACTGCTCTCTGGTGGTTGTGGGAGCTACTCAGCCTTGCTCCTGGAGAGCAGCTGCTGGATTTGAACTGCCAAGCCCGTGGGCCGCAGTCCCGCACTCAACCATTTGTGCCACCAGGGCTCAGCCAGTCTTGATTTCTTTTTTAAAAGGCGCTAACTCTTGATTTTCACTCTGATTGATAAAGTAGTCTGAGCAATATATATATATATATATATATATATACATACATACATATATACATATATATATATATTTGATCTGCTGCTAAGTGGCAAGAAATGCAATACATGAAATAGAAGCGTAGTTCCCGTGAGGTGTAGGGAAGCAGAGACTACCACAGAGAAACGTTTTCAAGGTGATTTAATCATATGACTTAAAACACCCGCCTTCCCGAGGCCACCCTAGTGGGGCAATGCTGCCCGTGTCAAGATGGCTTGTGCCCACTCCCCCCACCCCCCATCAGCTTAGGAGATGTTTCTTCCCCAAAAACTGAACTTTTCTGTCAAAGGCGCTGGATCGGATGGGCGAGTTGGGCTCGTAAAAGGGGTTCATGGCAAACTTGATGTACAGCTCATAGACGTCGGCGAAGAAGTTCCTGATGCCGTCCTCCTGCTTCACGTCGTGGAGCAGGACGAACCGCATGTGGCCGGCCGTCACGAAGGCCGAAACCAGCCACTCGTTGAACCTGTCCACAGTTTTCAGGTGCATGCTGCTGGACTGCCACAGGGTTTCGTCCACCAGGTCCAGCGCGGCGTGGGCGACGAACTGGCTCAGGTGCCGCTGGTCCTCTGGGGACTCTGCTTTCCCGGCTGGCAGAAACTCCATTTCAAACACGGGATTGTCGTGGTGGCCCACAATCACAAAGTAGAAGCTCCCGGACATGGTTGCCAGGACGCTGCCCGAGGGACGTGGCCGCAGGCAGGGCCCTTGGTCTCCAGGATCCCGGTCCTCGTCTGTCTGTAGTAACACCGGAAGAGAGGAGGGTCAGTGGGCATGCTTTTTATTTTTATAATCATTAGTATTAGGAGAAGTGGACTCTTATCACTAGTTTTTCTCTTATGAGAAGATGATTATTTTCATAAAAACATCTGAGGAAGAAGATAGTCAATCTGGATTCATAGTTATTTTTAAATGAATGAATATATGCATGCTTGAAAATTTTCCCCATTTCCCTCCTAAGAAGTAAATATAACCCATTCAAACAGAAGCTCCTGAACAGTTTTTTGAGCGTCCCAGGTGTTTTGAGGCTGCAGACTTTCGAGGATGTTATAAATGGGGAGCAAAAATCAACCTACCCTTGGGTGAGAACAAACGGAACCAGATGCACACAGTGTGAGACAGGCAAGTAGAGGAAGCGACCCTCTTGCACCTGTTAAACTGCAAGCACCCAAAGCACCCCTATCCAGCCTGCCTGAATCTTTATTCCCGCTTGGGCCACCATCAGGCGCTCAGTTGCTTCAAAATGAGGGTGTGTTGTACTGGCAACTATTCCATTTAAGCTATGTTGAATTTGAGGTGTCCGTGGACACCCGGTGAGGGACAAGGAAGGAAATGGAAAGAAGCAACCGGTGTGCCCTAAGGTGGACCTGCAGATGTGGAAGTCATCAGCTGACAGGAGGTGGGGGAAGGTCTTAGGGGATGAGCGAAGCCAGGGAGATGAGGAACCTCCCAGGGAAGCCAGAGCCTGAAGGGACACTGAGAACAACTGGGTCCACACTGGAAGTCCAGGACTGGGCCCCAATAAAACCCCCCCGCGGCTGTTCAATATGTGAGCTACTTGCCAGGTAAGTTTATCTTTAAATAAGATTAGAAATTCTGTTCTTATCCATGACGGTCACAGTTCAACTGTGTAGCTCCCGTGTCTGGCCAGTCTCTTGGGGCAGATGGCAATGCCAGCATCTTTGGGGCAGTTATTCGAGTCTCCAGGTTCTCTTAGAAGTACAACAAACATCCACGTCATTGGCTCACAGCAGCTGACTACAGAGAGCAGAACTGCACCCCAGGGTTCCTTCGTGGGAACAGCCAGCCATACCGGGCTCCCACAACACGGCCGGTGGGTCCCAACTGCCAGCTTTGGAGCTAGTGGCTCACACGCAACCCTCCCCCCCATGCTACAAACATCAGCATGTCAAGAGAAAATCCCCAGGGAGAGTGTCCGTTCCCAGGTTGGCGGTTCAACTCCAGCAGCAGCTCTCCAGGAATAAGACTGGGCCTCCTACTCCCACCAGAGGGCAGTGAGGCCTACACACACAGAATCGAAGTTTCATGACAACAAAAGCCAAACTCACTGCCATGGAGTTGATTCCAAATCACAGAGACTCCACAAGACAGGGTGGAATGGCTCTATGGGTTTCTAAGCTGACAGTCTTGGCAGGAGCAGAAAGCCTTGTCTTTCACCCAGGGAGGAGCTGGCGGTTTTGAACCGATGACTCTGTATTTGCTACGGGCTATGAAACTGCAGGGCAGAACCCCAGAGTGGGGTATCTGGAAAAGGGGTGTGTGATCAGGTTCAGTGAAATTAAAGGAAATCCTAAAATTGAGTCTGGAAAGAAGAGATACATTAAGACTCGGGGGCATTTCGTCTAGGGAAGAAGTGTAGCATTCATCCTAGCCTACCCAGCAAAGAGCAAACACAAACCACATTCCATACAATTAAGCTTTTCATATTAAGAATTCGGGGGTGGGGAGCTGAGCCCCGGTAATGCAGTGGTTGTGTGTGGGACTGCGGCCCACAGGGTTGATGGTTCAAATCCAGCAGCAGCTGTCCAGGAAGGCTGGGCTTCCTACTCCCCCAGAGCAGTGATGCCACAGTGATGCTCTGGCAGTGCCAGAGCTCCAGTTTTGTTTTGGGGGTGAAGAGACCTCAAATTTTAAAATAACATATAGAGACCCATTTATTCAGTCTCAGATGAGACAAAGATAAATCGGCGGTGGGGGTGGCGGAGACCTCAGTACAAGAACATAATGGGATCTAAGAATTCAGTCGCACAGACACTTGAATAGGACATGGGACACAGAAGAAACTCTCACAAAATCAAGACCAATCCCTGCAGCACCCCAACTCATGTTCACAAAAACACAGTGACCCAGAGCTCCCTGAAAACAGAAGTACCCCACTGACTGCCGAAACAGGGCACTGTCCCCCCATTTTCTCTCAGTCTCAATAACCCAGGCACATAAAACGAGAAGCCCAGATCAAACTGTCTGCAAGTGAGCAGACAAAAGTGTTTATAAAGAGAAATAGAAATGGGCAACTTTGACTTCTGAGAAAGATCGTGACCCAGACAGACACACTACAGTCCCACTTCAATCAAGATGTGAGAAAACAGTTACAGAGGGAAAACCTGGAATCCTGAGTCCCTGAAGAAAACAAACAAAAAACTAGGCTGATCACCTAAAAGCAAGTGGACAAGCGTA
>PVJH01030907.1:0-24308 GCA_004026705.1 Nesogale talazaci
GTGGTCAGCCGCCTGCAGAGCCGCAAGAAGAAAAAGGCGGTGAGGGTGTCGGGGCCGTGGGGGGCGGTGGGGGGGGGACTGAGGGGGTGGCCTGAGCGAGGCACTGAGCGTGTTACGGAGCCCGGGGCTGAGGGGGGAGCCCGGGAGGCACAGAGCGCCTGGGCAAGGGCAGCAAGGATTTATTGGGGTGGGGCGGGGGCCACAGACTGGGACCCACTGTCCCAGGTGGGTGTCAAAGTGATCGGTGGGTCTTTAGTAGGGGAGAGCGTCTTCTAGATGACCTAGGGCTCACTGAAGGGCTCCAGGGCAAGCCAAGGAGTGGCTAGGTGCCAACAGGGGATGCCAAGGGGGGAGGTGGAGGTCTGGAGACCAGGGTTGCAGGTTGGTAGGGCCCCGGCCACATAGCCTTGTGACTAGAGTGGAGGCATGGGGCACCGGTGTGTGTGTGTGTGTGTGTGTGTGTGTGCGTGTGTGCGCGCACGCGTGCATGCGCCCGTGCACACTCAGGCTGTCCTGTGGGCCGGGTGTGTTTGTGGGAGGACTAGCTAGTCTTGTGGCTGGCCATGGTCTGGGCAGTAAGAGGCTCAGAGGTTGTAATGAACTGCAGGGCGGGGGTGGGGGTGGGGGGGCTACGTCCCATCACTGGGTTGGCGCCGACGTCACCGCTGCACCCAGCGCACCCGTAGGGCGCACCACACGCCACACACTCAGCTCAACACGCGCATGCTGGGGACACACCCACTCACAGACAGACTGGGGACTGCGCCCCCACAGTTGGCGGTACTACTGGCACGGACCCATGTTCCAGGCCACTCCCAAGAAGAGTCCCCCACACTATTCCAGGCGCCCAGCCCCACCTGTAACTATGTCCAAGCCCCGCCACCCCATGTCCCCAGGCCAAATGACTGGTTGTGGAGCACATAGGAATTAAGGAGGATGGATGCTAAACTAGCTGCCTTTTTGACTGCTGTTCGTGCACCAGCCATCTGAAGGGTGGACGTGAGCAGGGGGCTGAACCATGCCGGCTAAAGCCCTGGCTTGGGGAGAACATCTGTGTTGGTGGAGGGACCGATTTCATCCTGGGAATGGGAGCCAGGGCCGGGAATTCTCTTCCTAACCCAGGAGGGAGAAGTCCTGTTCCGGCCCTCAGTTTCCCCCATATGCTCCATGCGGGTCGGTGGTTCTGGGAAGGCAAGCTTCTGGCTCAGTCCCGCAGGGCTTCGAGTCTCTGGCCCACGCGCCCGGCCAGCTGGCCAAATGAACAACAACGCTATCCAGAGTAAGAGTCGGCGCCATTTCCCCGGCATCCGGCCCGTGCTTGACCTTCATTCAGCAGTACAGTCTGTTCCTCCCTGTGGACAGTGGCCCACAGGCCTGCTGCGAGGGTGGCGGAGCTGGGCCCAAGGACCAGTGCTGTCTGTTCTAGAGCACACAGCACACCACCGCCATTCATAGTTCTTTCCCCTCTGCAGCTGGGAGGGGGCACTCCGAGGCTTGACACTGAGGCACAAGATGCCCCGCCACCTCCTTGGGACTGACCCCGCCTCCCGATTGCTTCCTCCCTCCAGGCCTTGTACAGCTCCATCAAGAATGAGAAGTTGCAGTGGGCCATGTGAGTCCTGGCGCTCTGGGGTGGAGGGGGTCGGGTCAGGGACCTGGTTGCCTGGGAGGCAGGGAGCTGGGGTTGCCTGGGAGGGGCTGGGGAGGAAGGGGGGTGCGAGCAGGAGGCCATGAGAGGCAGGAGGTTACCTCATTTCCTTCTTTGGAGATGACTGCCTGGACTTGGGGTTCTGCCTCTTGTCTCTAGCCGGGTTGTTATGACAGGCTGGGTTGGGGTGGGCGGTCACTGTCAGCTAGCCTGGGGGGAGGGATGCTGACAGAAAAAGGGGAGGTCCCTTGGCAGTCCTGGTTTGGAAGAGCAGAAGTTCCTGGTGGTGGGGCCTGCTGAAGGGGAGCCCAGAGACTGGGAATCAATCTTGGGTGAGGCCAGTCCGAGAGAGGACCCCACGCAGGGGGCAGCCTTCATCTAAAAAGATGATAGGTGCTCATCTTTGAATCCAGAGCTCAGGCTTGGGGCTCAGGGGAGGCTCCTTGGGTGATTGGTGTGAAGAGTTGGGGAGGAGTGGGCATGTGGGAGGCTAAGCATGGCGAGTAAACTGAGGTGGGCCGGGAGGCCCCGGAAGAGGCAGGGTCTGCCCTGGAGGGCAGAGGAAAGAGGCAGCCGGGTTGGGGGTGAAGACTAAAAGGAGGGGTAGGCTCTGAGTGCCGGCAACAGGGAGCGACGGCGGATTCTCAAGCAAGGGTGTGACAAGATAGACGCTGACTTGGGGGATGATGTTTGGCAGAGCCTGCAGGACGGGGTGCATGGCATGTCGCTGGAAGTGACTTCTCCCTTCCGTGTCGCCCTTTTGCCAACAAGCTATGAGGAAAGCCCGATGCTGGGTGTGACTGAGAACGCTGAGTCAGACCCGAGGCTGGCCTGGTGGAGAGGGGGTGCAGGATGAGGGAGGGGACTGGTTAGGCCTGGAGAGTTTTAATCTGAGGGAAGAGGGGCCTTGCCGCTAGCGACACTAGAACCCAGAGGGGAACCGGCTGCACCCCAGGGGGCTGCAATGGTGGAGGGAGACCCCAGAGGCCTCAGGCTGAAGAGGCCGTCCCCGCCGGCCGAGGGCTCTCCCCTCCAACGTTGGAGGAGTCCCTCTGGGTGGGCAGAAGCCAGGGCTGAAGGGAGGCGGCGGCTGCCTGGGCTGCCCCTCTGAGGCCGGGGCACCTGCAGAGACGAGGAGGAACTGCGGCGCTCCCTGTCCGAGTTGGCAGACCCCAACCCCAAAGTCATCAAGAGGGTCAGCGGGGGCAGCGGCAGCGGCTCCAGCCCTTTCCTGGACCTGACTCCAGAGCCCGGGGCCGCCGTCTACAAGCACGGGGCCCTGGTGCGAAAGGTGCACGCGGACCCGGACTGCCGGAAGAGTAGGTGGCAGCGGGTGGGTCTGGAGGGTGGGTGGGAGGGGCCCTGCCCCGGACCCCGCCCCTCACCTGCCTCCCTTCCCCCCCCCCCCCCTGCCCAGCACCGCGGGGCAAGAGGGGCTGGAAGACTTTCCACGGCATCCTGAAGGGCATGATCCTCTACCTGCAGAAGGTGCGCGGCCAGGCCCAGGGCTCGGGGGTGAGTGGGTGGGCTCGGCGTGACTGTGGTCAGGACAAGAGGGGGACCCCTTCCCCCCCCCTCCCCGCAGGAGGAGTACCAGCCCGGGGCAGCCCTGTCGGAAGTGGAGCTAAAGAACGCCATCAGCATCCACCACGCGCTGGCCACGCGCGCCAGTGACTACAGCAAGCGGCCACATGTCTTCTACCTGCGCACGGCCGACTGGCGGGTCTTCCTCTTCCAGGCTCCGTGAGCGCCCCGCCCCCCGCCGCGCCTCTCCCTGGCTCCCAGAATGCCCCGGGGCCCTCCCCGGCTACCACCTCAGCCAGGTGCCAAGGGGCTCTGCTGTCCTGCCAGGAGCCTGGAGCAGATGCAGTCCTGGATCACACGCATCAACGTGGTGGCCGCCATGTTCTCCGCGCCCCCCTTCCCAGCGGCTGTTAGCTCTCAGAAGAAGTTCAGCCGCCCTCTGCTGCCCAGCGCGGCCACCCGCCTCTCCCAGGTACTGCCAGCCCGGTCCACCTGGTGCAAGCGGGGAGGAGGAGTAGGGCAGGCCCAGGCCCCGTGCACTCGGGCTTCTTTGGTAGCTGTCCACTGCACAGGCCACCGGCCACGGCAGTGGTTGGTGCTGAAGTTCAGCCCCTCCTCCACTTTTCAAGCTGTGACACCCCCCCATCCCTCCCACCCCCACCTCCGACAAGGTGCTTCCCCCTTCCCAAGGAAGGGATGTCTTTTTTTTTTGTTTTTTGGGGGGCATCACTGCCCTCTGGTGGGGGGTGAAGGGATGTCTTTTTAAAAAGGGCATGCACAAAGGTGCTGTCTGGGCTAGAGTGCCCCTGACAGTGGCCTCCCTGGCCGCTAGGAGGAGCAAGTGCGGACCCACGAGGCCAAGCTGAAGGCCATGGCCGGGGAGCTGCGACAGCACCGGGCTGCACACCTGGGCAAGAAGACCCGGGGCAAGGAGGCCGAGGAGCAGCAGCAGAAGGAGGCCTACCTGGAGTTTGAGGTGAGCCTCGCTGCCCAGGCCCCTCTGGGGCCCCTCTATCCCTCAGCAGGGCCTCTGTGTCCCCCACCAGGGCCTGGGATCTAGAAGTGAGACCAGCTGGGTGACAGTGGGCAACTGTCTGAGACTCAGCTTCCTCTTGGAACCAACCCAGGAGATCAATGACCGAGAGGAGGTGTCAGGGGCTCCCCCCCCCCCCCGCCCCCAGCCCCCATTCTCCTCTCCTAGCACACCAAGCCTCAGGTAACCTTCACCGCTGTAGCTGGGAGTCAGCAGAGAGCCAAGGAAAGGGGTCACCAATCAAGTCCAGGAGGTCATCTCTCAGCCAAGGGGCAAGGGTGGGGGCAACTTGGAGCTTTATGGTGGGCAAGGCCGTTCCCTCTCTTAGTCTTCTGTTGTACCTCTCAGTGGTTCATGGGGTGGGGTGGGTGGCAGCGGGGGGCGGGCGGTAGTCTCTCACAGCTGCCCCTCCGCCTCAGAAATCTCGCTACAGCACGTACGCAACCCTGCTTCGGGTGAAGCTGAAGGCTGGCGGAGAGGAGCTGGACGTGGTAGAAGCAGCACTGGCTCAGGCTGGGAACCCCGACGACGGAGTCTCCCCACCTCACTCTAGCCCCACCCTGCAGCCCAACACCTCCAGCCAGTCCCGTGCCCGTGCCCACGCCCATCGCCACCACGGCTCCGAGCCTCGGGCAGGGGCAGGCAGTGGGCGGCGGAAGCCCTGAGCCAGCGGTTGGAGCGTGGGGGGTGGTGCCCACCGGCACCTGCATGATGTGGCCCTGCCTGAGCCCGGGCAGGCCTCGGGCCACCCCTGCGGGTCTCCGGCCCAGGGCCCTACCGCGCCGGACGCGGTGTCCGGGGGCAGGGCAGGGCTGGGCATGGGCCTCGGGAGCCTGGGCTAAGGACCCTCCCGAGAACCCCCCCCCTTTTGTGATAATGTTTTGCACTTTTTCGTACAGGGGAGGGGGAGGGTGGTGGGAAGGGTCAGGGCTCAGGGCCCCTGGACTTTTGAAGTCTTTTTTTTTTTTTTTGTGGGGGGGAGCGGGTGAGGCCTGATGACGTTCTTGCTTTCTGCTGCGACCACCCCACCTGGGCACCAGCAATCCCCCTCTGTCCTGGGGCCGGGCTCAGACCGAGGCCGGACTTGGACTAAGCTGGTTTCCTTCCTCCCTCCCCAAGGGCTCATTCTTCCCAGAGGTGGAGGATGGGTGTCCAGGCCAAGGCCCCTGGCCCTCAAAGCCCCTGGCCCTCAAAGCCCCTGGCCCTCAAAGCCCCTGGCTGGCTAGCTTGCTGGCCTGTGAGGCTCCTGGCCAGTGAGGCTCCCTACTGGTGAGGCCCCTGGCTGGCGAGGGCCGTGACTGTGGAGGTCCCTGAACAGAGAGGCCCTTAACTGGTGAGGCCCCTGAGCAGAGAGGCCCCTGGCCAGCGGGGCCCCTGAGTGCAGGCCGGCAGCACCAGCTGGCTTGCCTTCTTGCAGTGGGCCCTGCCCTTTGTACAGCCTCCACCCCATTAAATCTGCTCTGGACTTGCTGGCCTGGCCTCCTTCCTTCTCTCTGGTGCCTGACTGGGGACCAGAGTAAGCAGCTGGTTCTAGGGACAAGAGTCACAGGAGAATTGCCATCAATCAGGGAGGGTGCCAGGCCCCCCCTTCCGATCAGAATCCTTTATTTGCCCCAGCTGAATGGTGGCCATGGGGTGTTAAATAAGAGTTGAAATAGGGATGCTATACAGAGGGGACCCAGGGAAGGGGTTGGTGGGTAGGCAGCAGGTCAGTGCACCTGAGGCTGGGGGTGCCCATGACAAAGCCCTCCCAGGGGCTCAGGTGGCGGACCCAGCTTCTCAGCCTCCTGTTCCACTGATTGGCTCCCATAAGCACTGTCCACCTTCACCTCTGCTGGGGGGAGGGGGCGGTGTGAAGAAACAGGGATCATTAGGGCCTTAGACCTCCCCCCACCTACCCATCCCCCCATCCAGAGCCACCTCCCAGGTCAGACCCTTTTACCTGTGCTGGGGAGCTTGTCTCGGGGCTCGGGACCCCTCAGCAGCCTCACGCCCTCCTCCAGGCCCATGTCGGACAGGGCGTCCAGCAGACCAGCCAG
This sequence comes from Nesogale talazaci, assembly GCA_004026705.1. NCBI lineage: Eukaryota > Metazoa > Chordata > Mammalia > Afrosoricida > Tenrecidae > Nesogale > Nesogale talazaci. Next base: position 6,245 of record PVJH01030907.1, read on the forward strand.
ATCCCCGCCAGCCAGCTGAGGGGAGGACAGAGGCCTGAGGTCAGCCTGTGGTCAGGGTGTGGGGCAGCCTCGGGGGGGTGGGAAAAGGAAGTGGGGGCTGGATGGGGTGGGGCCCACCTCGTAGCTTCGCAGGAGGCTGCCGCTGGGCGAGGCCGTCTTTCGGTAGGTGTCCACCAGGCTGCGCAGCCCCAGCCGCTCGGCCAGCTCAGCCCAGCTGCCCTGCGCTCCGGGTCCATCCAGCAGCTGCTCCAGGTTCTGCAGGGCGGCATCCCCCAGTGACAGCCCCGGCCCTGTGGGGACACGTGGGAACCTGTCAGGGGCCTCTGAGGCGAGCAGAGGCCCAGATCCACTCCCTTCCCGCCCTGGTATCAGGATGGACTAGGCAGAGGCAGGCGGGGCTCCTGGGGGCGGTGAGGGGGGGAAAACTCTGTGAGGAGGGGGCACCGGATGGGGGAGCTCACCTGCTGGGCTGGGCGGGGTCAGGGGGGGCTCCGTGGTGTCCTGGGCAGCCTTCAGCAGCAAGGTCCGCACCTGGGATGACAGCCTCAGCTTTAACCACCTCCCGCCTGGCCCGGAAGACCCCCCTGGCCCCACAGCACCCCCATCGACCTTGAGTCCATTCTGACTCACGGCGCCCCATATAAGTTTGAGACTAAATCATAACTGGAGCAGACAGCCTCATCTTTATCTCTTGATGCAACTGGTGGGTTTGAACCATAGACCTTGCGGTTGGCAACCAATGCCTGGCCCTCAGTCCCCCAGGTACCCTGAAAGCCAGAAGCCCTGGACACTATGCCCACAGCTGGTGCCCTGTACTTGCAGGCCCACGTTGGGCTGACCTTGGTGCTCCGAGTGAGGTCAAGAGGTGTGTGGCCTTGGAAGCTGCTGCGGGCCCCCCTCTCTGGCCCCTCAGAATCGGAGTCGCTGCCCGAAGTGGGAGGCGAAGGCAGTGGGCACAGGGGCTCCTCGTTCTCTGCGTGGATGTCAGCACCTGGGGGTGGGGGACATGGTCAGGGGGGCGGAGGATGGGACATGGTCAGGCCCCTAGTAGGGATGGCCAAGCCAAGGACATCAGAGACTACCCCCTCCCGCCTCCTCACTCAGCTCACATGCCCCCCAAGGGTGGGTGAGACTGACCGGCCTTTAGAAGCAAGCGGGTCAGGGTCGGGGACCCCAGGCCAGCTGCCAGGTGTAGGGGGGTGTTTCCGGCAAAGGTCCGCGCGTTCACATTCGCACCAAGCTGTGGAGCGCGAGAGAGAGGTTCATCACAGGTGGCCCCTTGGCTGCCACCCGTCAAGCAGCCCCCCTCACTGGTTCCCTGTTGCAGGGCCTTCTCTAAGAACACCCCTCTTTGGCCCCACCCCACCCACGGCGCTTCTCTGCCCTACCTTGGTGACTAGATGGGTGACGAGCCCCAGCTCCTCCATCTCCGTGGCTAGATGCAGGGCTGTTCGGCCCCCCTGCCGCTCTGCAGCCTCCACCTCGGCCCCGCTGCCCACTAGCAGATCCAGGCATTCGGGGCTGCGGGCACGGACAGCCAGGTGGATAGGGTAGAAGCCTGAGGGTGCACAACATTCAGCCAGCAGCTGTGAACTCCAAGTCGGTCCCCGACAGGGCAACCTTGACACTTCATACCCACCGGGAGCACCCACTGGGGCCCTGGCCTGGGCTCTGCCCCGGGGCATGGGCACTCACCCTCAAAGTCGGCTGTGTGCAGCAGCTGGAGCATGGCAGGCCCACCGTGGCGCAGCAGCGTGTGCAGCAGGTCGGGGGCCCCGGCCCGCAGGGCTAGGTGCACGGCCGAGTCTCCGTGCCGGTCCAGCAGCGCAGGGTCGGCGCCCACCTGCAGCAGGAAGCTCACCACGCTCGCCTGCCCCGTGATCACCGCCAGGTGCAAGGGAGTCTGGGGGTGCAGGCAGCGGTGAGCCAGGCCCGGCCCTGACCGTCACCCCCTGCCTCTGCCCCCTGCCCTGTGGGTGCCTCCTCACCTGGTGCAGGTGGTTGGTGAGGTTGACGACGCCTAGATGCGGGGCATGGTAGATGACATGGGCTATCTGCTCTATGACACTGGTCTGCCCGTGGATGATGGCCAGGTGCAGCGGTCTAGGGGGGTGCGGGTGGGGGTGAGACTCTGGCCCAGCCCTTTACCCTCCGCGATCTCGTCCGTGGGGCCTGTCCACGCAGACGGCTGCCATCGCTGTCCCCGGGCTTAATCCTTCTGGGCACCTTTCACGGTGGGCAGCTCATCTTACTACGCCCTTTCAGAAGAGTCCACAAAGTCTCAAGTGGGGGGCTGAGCTCCGGTGGCGTAGTGGTTGTGCGCGGGACTGCGGCCCACTGGGACGGAGGTTCAATTCCAGCAGTGGGGCTGGGCCTCCTACTCCCACCGCCGGAGAGCAGTGATGCCCCCCCCCCCAAAAAAAAAAAAAAGTCTCCAGGGGGGAGAGATGAGTTGGCCACCTTGAACAGCGCCAGCCACCATCCCGGCGGGGCTTGAACCCTGCCTCGTGCAACCCTGAGTCCCGGACCTCCAGCCCCGCCTCCCGCTGCCCGCCCCCCCGCGGCGCCCGCCCCAGCCTACGTGTCTCCGTTCTCGTCCTGCGCCGTCAGCAGGTGGCGCTGTCCCGCCAGCAGCGAGCGCGCGTCGGCCGTGACGCCGTAGTCCAGCAGGGCGCGGGCGCTGCGTTGCGCCAAGCCAAACAGGCGCACGTTGTACTCGCGGGCTGCGGGGGGGGGGAGAGGAGGGGCGACAGGGCGCGTGGGTGCGGGCCGTGCGCGGGCCCCGCCCTCGTGCCCGCGCGGCCAGGGCTCGGCCCGGGGCGGCCGTACCTCGCGCCAGCATCTCCGGGCAGGGCGGCTCGCGCAGGGGCGCGCTGGGCTCGGTGGCTTCCTCCCTGGAGGCGTGCACGCCGGGCTCGGGCGAGGCCGCCATCTGCGCCCCGCCCCCGCCTCCGGGGTAGCAGCCCATTGGGGCCGCGCTGGACTGGTAGGGGCTGTAGGCCAAGGAGGAGGGGAAAAAGCCGAGGCTGCCACCTGTGGGTACAGGCAGGGCAGTGGGGAAGGGGCACAGTCCGGGCGTCCCGGACTGGCGCCCCCAGGAGCCCACCTGTCCCGTCCCCTGTCCCCTGCCGCCGGCACCTCCTCACCTCCTCCGCCCGCTCCTCCGTAACCCCCAGCGGAGCCTCCAGAACCCCCGCCCATGTGGGAGCCGCCCCCGAAGGGCTGGGAGAAGGTGGGCAAGGCCTTCCTCCGCTTCCGCTGCACCTCTTCCTTGTCTGGGGACAGAGGGAGAAGACGTCAACTCATAGGCCGACTCCCCTGAACCCTTCACCCAGCCCGGTGAGGGGTTCACTTGGCCCCTCCCCTGCCCCAGGCCGACCCCCTCCCCTCCCCCCCCATCAAAACAGACTTGACCCACGGGCCCCCTTCTGCCCAGCCTGGTGCCACAAGCCCCACCGGGCCTCACCTTCCACCAGAGGGTAATACGTGAACTGTTTGGAGTCGGAGACATCCCCTCCGCGCTTGCGTTTCAGTTGCAGGAACACGGTGACGGGGCGCTCGATCTTCATCTTGTGGTAGGGAGGTGTCCGGAACACAATGGCATACTGGAGCACGGAAGAGACACATGGGTGTCAGTGGGGCCTTCGGGGCCTTCACCCAACGCCGCCCTGTGCCGGGCCCCAGCCCCGCCCCTGGGTACCTGCTTGTGAACGTCGGTGGGGGAGAAGTCGCCGAAGGCCTGCCATCCGTTCTCGTCATCCTCGTAGAACCGAACCTCAATGTCGTCTAGGGCGAGAGGGAAGGAGCCCTGACCTCCCATCTTGAAGCCCAGCACCCCTACCTCCCTGCTCTGGCTCCCGCCTCACCTTTCTGCACCTTGTCACAAAGCAGATACACTTCATCTCCACCCCGCACAGAGCCAGCTGTCTTGTCCATTCTTGAAATCTTCAGATTCGAGGCTCCAGGGGACTCTAGAGGACAGAATGTTGATGGGTTTGAGGTGAGAGAATACTATGGCCCCATTTGTGGGGGACAGGGGTTTGCATTTTTTTTTTTTTTTTGCATCACTGCTCTCCGGTGGTGGGAGGAGGAGGAGGCCCAGCCCCACTGCTGGGATTGAACCTCCGTCCCAGTGGGCCGCAGTCCCGCGCACAACCACGACGCCACCTGCGCTCAGCCCTGGGTCTGCATTCTTTTAAGTCAGGTGCGGAACGTCTGCCGGCGGACGGTCGGAGGCCCAAGAAATCATCCAAACCAGCTAACGTCATAGGCCTCACCAAAGAGAAGCTGCCCCAGTCGTCAGGGAAGGGTGAGTTCACCGAATGGTTGAGCAGCATAGCCCATGAATGATGATGTCATAAATTCCCAAGTGGCTCTTGGCCAAAGCAAGGTTTCCCACCCCTACCTCTTGAAGCGCCAAGGCCTGAAGGCGGCACAAGCGAAATGATTGAATCGCCACCCGTCAGCTTGTATGTTTCAGGGCGACGTTGAAGTGCAGCATGCAGACCTGGATATTGGAGGCTACCCTGATGTCCCCTGGGCCACCCAGGCCAGGCCCCGCAGGTGCTCAGAACACTCACTGCTGTCGTGGATGGGGTGGGAGATGACCGGCTTCAGGGGCAGGGAGAAGGAGCCGTCGCTGGCTCGCAGGAAAGCGGAGAAGCGCAGGCGCACAATGCTCAGATCCATTACCTTCTTCAGCTCCCTGGCCTCCTGCTCCAGCTCCCGCCGCTCAGCATCTGGGGCACGGACACAGGCGTTGGCCACCCCTGGCCTCCTCTGCCTTTGTTCCTCCACATCCGCCTTCCCTTTCCCCTTCGTCCCCCGGCTTACCCGAAAGGCCCTGGGGCCTGGAGCGGAGTCGCTGCCTCTGAAGCTTCTGTGTCATAATCTCCATCATGTTCTTTTTGGTTACATGCAAGACTCCCAGGTTGTTGAATCTAGGTAGGGGAGGGAGCCAGAGGCCTTTGCCCGTGCAATTTCTTCCTCTCGAAGCTCCCTGCCCCCTCCCCGCGGACGAGGCTCGGCTGAGCTCAGTCCTCCCTCGCTCAGGAAGCTTGCCTCCCATCTCCCTGCGCCTTCCATCTCTGGGGCCCACCTCGCTCTCTCCTCTGGGTCAGACGCTAAGTCCCCGGAGTCGGAGTCGGGGTATGAGCTAAGGACTGGCAGACAGTGGGGGGCACACCAGTGGGGGCCGGGGGGAAAGGGCACCTACTGAGCAGTCATGTCCTTGGGCCCCACAGACACGGTGCAGACCCCCAGCTCCGAGCACTGCTTCCCCACAAGGCTGTGGGCGTGGGCGCGAGGCGGGTCGCTGTGGGTTACCAGGTCCACCTCGATCTTGGCGGGTCCCTCGTAGTTACAGATCTGGCAGGGGTGAGAGCCATTGGTCAGGCACCTGGACACCCCGTCCCTGCACCGCCCTCCAGCAGTCGCTGGGCTCACCTTGACTGTAGGATAGGTCTTCCGGCCTTTCTCACTGGAGGCACCAGGCAGTCCCCCGTGGGAAGGCCCTTCACAGCCATAGCGAAATCGGAAGCCTCGCTGCAGGTTCAAAGGGCAGAGCGACACTGTGACCACCCCAGCCAGCCACACCCCTGGCCAGAACCACAGCCACACCACAGTGCCCAGCAGCAGTCACTCATCCCATCCCGCCGTCAGCTCCAGCTACAGTCACCAGCCACAGCACCCACACATCCACCCTCCCACTTTCTGCCCACTCACCTGCTTAGGCTGTTCCACAATCACCAGGTAGGGCGGGCCATCAGCTGGGGACAGAGGGGTCTCACTGAACTAGGCTCTACCAGCCCCTCCCCCAGGCCAAGGCCACATGGCCCTCCCCCCAGCTCCCTCTCCAGGGGATTGCTCACCTGTCCCAAGGCCTGGCCCCTTGGGCCCCACAATGGAGGGATTGAATTTGAAATCATACTCGATGCCATCCAGTGCCTGGTTTGGAGAAAGATGGGGGAGGGGAGCAATTTTGAGCCCCTCTGTCTCTCAGCTTTAAACCCTCCCAAACCGCTCCTCCCTGGCCCCCCCTCACCCCCCCCTCGAGAAGACTCCCATAGGAGCATAGTTAGCAGGCAGGGCATGGCCTGGAGGGGCCCTCGCTGGGCACTGAGATCCGGAGGAGGGTGGATGGAAGGGGGAAGCACACAGACGGCGGGCAGGTGAGGTGCACAGGGGAGAGAGGTTCGCGCAACCAGCAAGCCGATGGGCAGGGAGGGAGGGAGGTAGCCGCTGGTCTCCCGGGGTGGCCAAGCCGTGTCACTCACTGGGTCGTAGCAACTGTCCATTTCTCTGGGCTGGGCCCGGCTCGTCTACGGCTCCAGCCGGCTTCTGCTTCCTAGTGTTTCGGGTGCTCGTTGTGGGGGGAGGCAGGCAGCGGGATCGGGCCGAGGGGGCCCCCAGATTTGGGGGAGGGTCCGATATCCCTGCAGCCGTCCCTCCGGAGTGTGGCCCGGCAAGATCCGGTGGACGGCGAGATCCGGAGCTGGGCAGGGCCGGGGAAGGGACAGGAAAGTTAGAGCAGCTCAGGAAAGTCCCGAAAATACCAGGGGGGCGGGGCCGGAGGGGGCGGGCCTGGAAATGACGCCACTGGCCCCGCCCTCGCGGCGGGAGGGGCGCCAGGCCCGGGCTCCGGCGGGCTGGTGGGCTCGGCGGCCTCTGGGCTGGGGGGCGCCGAGAACCAGGGAAGCCCTCCAGGGCCGGCGCCGGGGCCCGAGGGTCTTCCACCGTCCGAGAGGCTCCCAGAGCGGGGCCAGGCCCGCCTCTCGCCCCCCTCCCCGCCCGCCTGGCACAACCTCGGGATTTTCTGCCTGGAGGGAGGCCACGGCTGATTCACCCCGGGGGCTTTTGGGGGGACATTCCTGCTGCCGGGAGGCCTCCCCGCCAAGCAGTCTGTAGGCGGGGTTCTTCCCAGCTGGGGGGCCCGGGGTTCTGTCCCCGAGAACGGAACTGGGGACCACGGGCGGGAAGTGTCCCCTATCTGGGGCAGGTTCCTCTTCCCGGTGGCCGAAGCGTCTCAACGGCCGCGGATTTCCACATCAGCCCGACTTTGGATGCTGAGACCGGCAGAGCCCCGTAGCCGCGTCCCCGGGCCCCCCACAGGCGCGTCTTTACCACGGGGGTCACCCTCACAGGGCTCCGTGTGTCCGTCTGCGTGCGGGTGCGACTGCACAGCGTCGACGCGCGCGTGCAGGGGGACGGCCCTGAGCCGCTCAGGGTGGGGCCGGGTCTGAGCGTGCCTGGCGGGGAAGGGGCACAGGTGAGCGCGACGGAGCAGGTGCGAGCAGGGGGTGGGTCCAGGCACCCCCGGCAGGGGAGCGGGCCTGGGTGTGCCCCGCGGCGGGTGTCGGGACCCAGCGCCGCTGGCTCCGGCCGGCCGGGGGTGCAGGCGGGCCGGGTCGCCGCCGGGTGCCCGCGCGTCGGGTTCCCGTGGGTGTCCGGGGGGGCGCGTCTCTCCAGCCCCGGGGTTGGGTCAGTGAGAGGCCCTCCTCCCGTTCGTCCTCGCGTCCCGGTCACCTAAAGTTGTAAATTCGGCCACTCACCGTGGCGGCGACTTCGGTTCCCGCTCCTCTCTCGGGCCGACCCGCCGCGGACCGGGGGTGACACTGCTCCCGCCGCGCCGGGCTCGGGCCGGGAAAGTCCCTTTTCCGCCCCCCACTGGGGGGAATTCCCGTGACGTTGCTGTAAGTCCCGTCCTGTGCCCTTTTTCATTGGCTGAAAGTTGAACTCTCGGACTCGCGTGTCCAATCGGAAGCGACCCAGGAGCGCCTCGTCGAGGGCAAAGCCGGGCGCCGGGCGGGCAGGCCCGGCTGGGGAGGACGCGTCGCCCGGCAGCGCTCCGGCTGGTACCAGCCCCGGCTCCGACCCCGGCCCGCGGCCCGGCCCGCGCCTGCCTTGGCGTCTGTGGCCCCTAGCGCTTGACTACATCCGAAGTCGGGGAACCCCAGAGGGCAACGGCCGGCCCCGCTTCCGGAAAGAAAGTGAAAAAGCCCGTCGCCGACGTGGGATTCCCAGGAGGGCAGAGCGGATCCAGCGGTCGGGCCGGGACGCCCCCTAGCGGCCTCTCCGGGCACCGGCGCCCGAAGACGTCTCTGTAACCTCCGCTCCCCTCCTCTGCGCTCCGGGTCCCAGGGCGGCCCCCCCCCCCCCCCCCGCCCCGAGCTGGGGAGAGAGCGGCTGGGTCTCAAACTTACTTAAAACGGCAGCTTCACAGGGGCCCCGGCTTTCAGCTCTGCTCGCCGGAAAGGGAAATAGGAGACTGGTCTTGCCTGGCCACCACGATTTGGAATATTCTAATGGAAGAGCTGTCTGGAGTCCACATTTCTTCCCATGCGTACTTCTCAACTTCTGCCACATGTAGTGGCAGGGGGCGGCGCGCCCTTAACCTGCACAATACACCAAATCAAACTGCCGTGGAGTCCATTTTGACCCTTAACGACCGACCCAAGATGTTTTCCCAGGCTCAAATCTTTCTGGAGGTGTGGGGGGAGGGTGTGTGTGTGTGATCTTTCTCCTGGAAAACGGCTGGTGGCTTTGGGAAACAGGACCTTCAGTGATGTGAACCTAGGACTGGAGATTGCACTCCCAGGTGGGCACTCTGCCCAGTTGGGATTGGCTGCTGCCCCTTTCTCTGCCAAACCTGCAACAGGGACGGACAGCTTGCCTGGGGCTGCAGGGACTGCTCCAGACAAAACCAGTGCCCTAGCTTTGGAAGTCGGCTTAGGAGCTGCGTCGGGCAGTTGTGCCTGGGTCCACATCGCGGCAGGCCAGGTGGCTTCCAGGTCCCCTGCAGCAGCTGGATATGAGTAGGGACCTGACCGCCTAAGCTCCTGCCCACGGACATATGTGCCATGGGGAGTTGCCCGAATGGGTATTGAGAGATGCCTATCTACAGATTGTTGCTGGCTGGGGGTAAATAAGAGGGTAAAGGTTTTCAATACAGTGGTTGGGAGGAAAAAGACTCGAATGAGGGAGCATTGGAGCAGAATTTTAGAGTGGAGGAGGGAGCCAGCCACGTGGATATCTGGGGACGAGGGAAGAGCATTCCAGGCAATGCAAGAGCCAGGGTACAGGACAAACAGGAATGAATGGGTTTGACTGATGTGAGGCCCAGCAAGGAAGCCAGGAAGGTGGAATGAAGTGAGAATGTTCTTTCATTCTGAATGAGATGGCAAGTCATTGGAAGATCTCGTGCAGTGGTATTAAAATGATGGGGCATTATATATATATATATGTATATATGTATGTGTATGTCTTGGGGGAGGGGTTCCACCAATCTCTATCCCACTGATAAACCCAATGTCTTCTATAATTTTGAGTTTTGTTCCACATTTTCCTCTCCACTCTAAGCAGCTGGCAGTAGTAGCTGTGGTTCTCCTGGTCTCAGGACTAGGCAGACTGGAGTGTGTGTGGCTCTTCAGTCCACTGGACGAACGCTTCCAGACATCTTTCCAGGATTCGTTTAGCCTGCTGTGTGGAGGACATAGTGGAAGAGGATGAACAAGGAAGACGGTGTGGATGGTGAGAAGTGCCCAGTCTCTCAAAACAAACTAGACTGGCTGAAGGTTTAGATGCAGGATATTTTTAAAAGGGGGCAAATAATAGCATAAGAATCTGGAAGCGGCCTGAGCCCCGGTGGCGTAGTGGTTGTGCGCGGGACTGCGGCCCACTGGGACGGAGGTTCAATTCCAGCTCCACGGAGCAAAGGCTGGGCCTCCTACTCCCACCACTGGAGAGCAGTGATGCCCCCCCCAAAAAAAATTAAAAAAAAAAGAATCTGGACGCATGGACCATAGTCCCTGACTGGTCCAAGGAAGCACAGGGGAGGTTCGGATTTGTAGTGGCCATCAGTGTTTGTTACATGTGATTGCCTGTGAGGCAAGAAGGGGGTATATTCAGGGGCAAGTGGATGTGAACGAGGCCGGGGTGCGGGGGAGAGGTCAGGCTGGAGATGACAAGCTGGAACCTGGATGCTGGGACTCTCAGTCCTGGCGGCGGCTGAGATTCCCCAGCAAGAGTGGGGGAGGGTGTGTTGGGGGAGAGAAGAGGGAGAAGCCGCTCACGATCAGTCACGGAGGTGAGCAGACACCCACAGGGGAAAGGAGAAGGCGTGCTCAGTGAGGTGGGGGGAAATGAGCAGCCCAGGGTAGACTTTCCAGGAGGGCGTGATCAACTGTTTATTTGAAATAAAGATCTTTCTAAAATAATAAAAAGGACTTTCTCTACAGCACATGCCCAGGGTCTGCGCGGTTTTGCTTTCTCGTGGAAATACAGGCTCTGATCGTTTTGTCCTTTGTACTTTGCCTGGTTCTTTGCCTGGTTCTTTGGATAGGTACCCCTTGTAGCTTACTCTGTAATGCATCCTTCTTGAGGTTGTCTCTATTGGTCTAAGAAACATTCTCAGGCTGAGCCCCGGTGGCGTAGTGGTTGTGTGCAGGACTGTGGCCCACTGGGTTGGCGGTTCAAGTGCAGCAGCGGTTCTCCACGAGCAAGGTTGGGCCTCCTACTCCCACCAGGACACAGTGATGCCCACAAAACAAAACAAAATTAAGAACATTCTCACGTAGCCTTGGTTCTGTGCTTCTCTTTCCCGTTTCCTACTAAGCCTAGGCCGACCCCCACTCGGCATCCAGTGGATACTGACTCACACAACCCCGAGGGACAGGGAATCCGAGACTGGACATCGCCCACCGACGGGCTAGTGGTTTCCAGCGACTGACATTACAGTTAGCGCCCGGCCTGGGCTCTCTTTGGGCTCAGTAGACGACCATCCTCCGGCCTGTCTGTACAACCAATGGTTTCTTCAGAGCCCCGCCCTCTTGCTTCTCCCGAGTAGGGCATGTGTTATAGTTGCTTGGTTTCTGCATCACCATTAATCTCAACCGAGGACGTATGGGACGGTGTTGGTACTAAGGATGGTTTCGAAGGTCCCTCAATTCCCAGTGACTTGACCCCTCTGGACCCCTTTTCCTCCTGTGGGAGCTGAGTCTCTCTACCGAGTGGCCCAGGGTTGCACTTAACATGGCAGCATAATGGTTCTCAGAGACCCATTTGTTCTCCACGGGAGGGCCCTAGACCCCCTGCCAGCTCTCGCTTGCCTCTCTGGCCTCTCTTCTGGAGCCCTGAGGGGGAATATGATGCAGGCAGCTCGGCCCCCTGAAGACACTATCACTTTCCCTCCTGGCTTCTGTCACTTCTCACCACCAAGTCATTCTTCCTTGTTGGTCAGAATTCAGGCCTGAGTATTAGTTCCTCTTGTAGCTTCCTCTGCCTTCTAAGACACAGCACTGTCAACAGCACAAGTCACGCATGCGTCCCAGCGCCTCTTTCTGTAACAGAATGAGACTTCCGGCCAGTGTTTTTCTTTGCTAGCCAGCAGGGAGACTGTCGGCTGGCCACTTCTGGCCACCTCTCCGGTTTCTTCCCTTGTTTTTGCAGACCAGCTGCAGGCCCGAGGCTTATTCACGTCCCTCTGGTCAGAGCTTGTGCGGCAGCAATGGTGTTTGCAATCGCCAAGTCTGTTCTCCTCAGGGGGGAAACACACATGAAAGCATCTGAGGCCGAGGCCCCTCGTGTCCACTCTGCACTCTCCTTCCCGGGGCAGGCGGAGGAGTCGCGCAGAGCTCCGACTAGCGTGCAAACTGCACGAGGAAGGAGGGAGGGAGTCCGTCCTTTCTGAGTTTGGGTCCAAAGTAAGAGGCTTTTGCCCAGAAACACAAGATCATAGCTGTGACCCAAGAGGCCTTTCTCCTAAGCCCCCTGGGCCTGGCTTCTTGAACCAGGAGGCTTGTCACAGGGCGGCCTTCTGAGCGACCACAGCTGGGCTCTGGCTCCTCTTCCCTCCGCCCTGGTCTGGGGTGCTTTCCATGGAGCAATCAGGGAGGGCTGAGTGCCGACACCCATGGCACACTGGTGACGCGGGTGCTTTGCAGGGGGGAAGGCAGCATTGGTTCATGGAGGAGTCCTGATGCGGCTGATGGCCAGGAGCCACGGGGCCAGCCTCTCTCTACCCCTGCTCCTCCAGGTCCAAACCCTGGGCCTCCCAAGGACCCACAGCTTAGGAAGAAAACTGGAGGGAAAGGCAGTGGTATTGGTACTAAGACCTTTATTATATCATAAAAAGTCCATAGTTGTCCTGTTTGTCCATATGTACAAGCTCCTGTGGGCTGTCCCCTACCCAGCCCCACCTGCCCGCTCGCCGTGGTGCCAATCAACACTCCAAACTGACCCGCTAATCAAGAGAAGCAGAGGAACGAGGTGGCGGCCCAGGGCTGATGGGAGCGGGCATGGGAGAAGGTAACAAAGTGCTGAGTGGTGGGTGTGGCTCCCGTTGCCTTGATGGGGCAGGAGGGGCACATGGGCACTGCAGGGTTGGCACAGTGATGCCTGCCCAGAGCTGCCAGGCTAGAGGCCGAGGCTGCAGATGCTTCCTGAGGGGGTGCTCAGGTTGGCCGAGGCGGAAGGGTGTCCTGCAGTCTGACTGTGGGTCCCAGGAGGGGCTGTCCGCTTTCCTTCTCAGGCCCCCATTCAAGTAGCAGCAGGCTGGGCCGGCAGTTTGTGGCTCCTGGGACCGCCGGGGCGGAGCGCCTGGTCCTGCCCTGTGCCTTAGTTGACTTCGGGGGTGGGCATGGGGTCTGTGGGGCGGGGGGTGGCCAGAAGGGGCACTGGCGAGGTGGCCTCGATGAGCGCTGGGTTGAGGATGATGGGCAGAGTCATGGGGGGCACGCCCACCTGCAGTGGGGAGGCCAAGGGCTGCAGGATCAGCGGGGGCTGAGCCAGGGGTGGGGGTCCTTCTGGGCTTGGGCTCAGCCTGCTGGGGCTGGAGGCTGCTGGCGAGCCAGGGGAGCTGGTACCGGTGATCCGGGGGCCTTCGGGCTTCTCAGAGTCTGTGGGAGAGGAGAGGGGCCGCAGTCAGGCTCCCTTGTTGGCCCTGCCCTGTGAGCCAGTGACTCGGCCCAGGCGGAACTCATTCCACTGTGCCACCCACCCCTCTTAGGCCCAGCTCCACCTCTGCTGCTGCTGCTGTCACTGTCATCAGCCCGCTCTTGACCAGAATTCCTTAAAGGCAGCCTGTGCACCTTTATTCCAAGTCCCAGGCCCAGCCTTTCCCTCCCAAGCCTGGAACATCTCAGGAAACTAGCTCATCATCGCTGGCGTGGGCCTGCCACTTTCCAGGCTCTCTGCTCAGTCTTTCTCTGGCCCTGCTCGGCAGCAATCCCAAGCTACCCTCGGCCTCCTTTCCAGCTCCTGCTTCCTGCCTGACACCCCCCGGGACTTACCAGAGGCTCCCAGCTCGGAGGGCATCTCTAGGGGAGGTGGATGGCCCGAGGTCCTGGTGTCGCCAGCAGCAGGAGTCAGGTGGGCCTGAGGTTCCACGGGCACTGGGTCTGGGGAGGGGGAGATCCAGATGGCAGCGCTTAGTGTGTTCTTTCCAGTGGACCCCTAGCTCCCAACCAGGCTTCCCACCCAGCCAGGCTGAAGGAAACAAACTCCAGCTTTGGCAGTGAGGCCGAGTTCCCTACCCTGGATAACAGTCTGCTTGAAGAGCTCATCTCGGAGGTGAGGCAGGAAACAGTCAATGCGCTCCCACGTGATCTCCCAGAGGGCCGAGGGGCTACCGCCTCGAGCATCTGAGCTGCGGAAGATCTCGGCCGTGTCCATCACCAGAAGCATGTTCTTCAGAGACTCGGGGATGGCCTCTGACTGTGGGGACGAGGGATCACGGGAAAAGGAAAGGGACCCCAGGGTCACCCGAGAGGGTGCTAAAGGAAGAGGAGCACCCCCCCCCCCACCGGGAGCAGGACCAGTAGTCTCCCTCCCCCGCAGGGGGAAGTGGCTGCAGTCAGACAGCTCACGGGGAGAGTGGACATGAGGGGGCTGACATACCAGCAAGTCACTGGAGCCTGCATGCATGTACTTGTCCATGAAGTCCAGAATGGTCAGCCAGAGGGCCGCAAAGGTAGAGAGTGACAGCAGGGGTGACAGGTGCTGCAGGAAGACCTACGGCCACCAACCCTTTTAGCTGAGGGCAGCGGGGAGCCGAGGAGCAAAGCTTCTCTATTGTGCCCGGGCCTCTTAGAGCTTCTTCTGAGATTCCCCAATCCTCCTGGGTTCCTATCACTGAGGGTCCTGAGCTCCTGGCGACGCCCCTGTCCTACACCCAGAAGCCCTTGTTTCCTTTCTCTGGAAGCGGCAGGTGTACAGAGAGGGGGCGAGCAGTACCTTCGAGAGTAGTGTGGAAGCCCTCATCCGCGTCTCCTCCATCCCGCCCACATCGGCGGGGCTAATGTTCTCCAGGAGCTTGGTCAGTAGAGGAAACAGCACCTGGGGGGTGAACAGCCAACCTCTTTCCCAGGGCCGTGCGGCCAAGGCCCGACAGCGGGAGCGCCTCAGGCCGCGGGTCCTTGGCTGAAGGACCTGAGCGCCCCCTCCGAGCGGCAGGAGCCTCACCTTGTTGAAGCAGGACTCCCATTCCAGGGCATCCAACTTTTGTAGGTCGTGGACCAGGAGCGCCCGCTGCAGATAGGTCAGGGCCTGCATTCGCACCTGGCGCCGGGCATCACAGCACAGGCAGGCAATGCCTGAGGGCAAGAGCAGCTGTTAGCATCCCGTGAGGCCCCAGGTGCGGGTGCTCCATGCTCGCCCTGCCCTGCCCTGCCCGCTCCCCGTGGGGTTACCCTGCAGCAGAGGGCACCAGCAGTGGGCCCAGAGCGTGCAGGAATCCGCTGCGATCTTCCCGCTGCTGGTCTCCAGGTGGCGCTGCTCCTCGGCCCAGGAGCTGTAGATGGAGGCGGCCCGCGTGTGCAGGGTGTGCATCAGGTCTAACAGCTGGGGACACGGCGGGGGGAGGGGGGGGGAAGAGCAGGACATGAGTGGGGTTCGGCCTGAGAGCCCTCCCTGCCTCTCCCCCCACTGTCCCTGACTGAGTCAGCACTCACCACAGACCACAGCACTCCCCCTCTGCTCCGCAGCCCCTTCCTGGACCTGCTGAGCTGGGGTGTGGGCGGGTCCCCCGCCTGACAGGCGTGGGGGTTAAGGGTCAGGCAGCCCTGAATTCCACTCTCGTTTCCATTCTACCTCACCCTGCCTGGTGAACCTCAGTTTGAAACACAGGAGGTGGATGTTAGACTCGGCACTCTCGTGGGCCGCCCGGCTCCGTGTCACATTGGCTTTCTGCGGGTGCTGTCAGGCAACCTGCTCGCCCGATGCCCTGTTCTGAACGGTGGCTGTGGCTGTCCCTGGGGAAGGGACTCAGGAGCTGGGCACAGGAATGCGATGAAGACTTACTGTTCTCTGTTTACCCTCTGGTACCTTTTGAACTTTGAACCATGTGCATATATTACCTATTCAAAAAACAAATAAACGTTTATTTAAGGAGCATCTAAACAAATGGTTGCGGGTGGCTTGGGGCAAGAGGCGCAGTGTGAAGAGGGTGGTTGAGGCTTTGGGCTAGGAAACTGGGGCCCGCCTCTCAGCGCTGGCTGTCCCTGGCCCAATCGGGATCCCGAGGAAACGGGCAGCGGGAGGTGAGGAAGTAAAGGGTGCCATACTTACGTCCTGACTGACCTGTAAAGACACCGTATGGTAGCTGGCAGGCACGCCTTCATCCTCGTCGTCATCACTATGCCCGCCCCGACTGGCGTGTTGACTGGAGGCTCGAGGCCGTCGAAGCCCGGGGCCCTCTTTGGATTTCTTCTTGAAGCGGCTTCCTTTGCTGTCGTATTTGTGACTTTTGCTCCGTTTCTCCTGGGACTTGCACCCTGAGCAGAGCCAGACCCGAGTGACCCTTCCACATGCCTGTGCCCAGACAGCCTGCCCGCTCCTGCCCGCATCGCCTGTGCAGCGTGACGCGACCCACCGCCATTCAGACTGGCCTCCACAAAGATGCGGAGCGTCTTGACGCAGAGCTCAAAGTTGTCGGGGGTGATGTGGGCAGCATCTCGCACAATGAACGACAGCGACTCCACACACTTGAGCAGAGACTTGGTGTCGTGTGGCCCCAGGTCCAGCCCCACTGTTAGGCTGTACTGATTGACCAGGGACGAAGAGCCTGGCCTGCTGAGTCCAGGTCCTGGCTTGGAGTTATCGATGTCATCCTTCCCCACCTGGAACGTACACAGAGGTCGGGCAGCCATGCCGGCCTGGCCTCAAGCTGCCCCACAGGTGTCCTCTCAGGCAGCCAGGGCTCTTCCCTGCCAGCCGCGGAGGGCAACACTCGCCCTCTGCCAAGACCCCTCACTCACCACCAACCATCCACTGTTGACCACGTCAGCATCGGTGGCTGAGCGGTGCATCTTGCCAGGCTTGCTGTGGTCGGTGTAGACCTCCGAGTCGGAAGTGTAACCTCGGTCCAGGCTCAGCTCGCTGGGATGGTAGGACGGGAGCTCGCTGTCTGACTGGGCCCCTGGGCCAGGCAGGGCGAAGAACAGAGTCAGGGTGGGGATGAGGACACCAGCTCAGGGATAAATTGGGCTCTCAGCACAAGCGTGTGGCATCTGACCTCCCGTCTCTGACTTAGCTTAGTTTCAGCCCTGTCACCAGAAGGTTGAAGGATGGGCTCGGCATTTTGTCTCTTGCCCAAATAGGGCAGCTGTCTAATTTGGGCCCCTGATGGCATTTAGTAGCTAGCAGCTGCAGGGGGTGGAGGTGGGTGATGGCAGGGGGCAGGATCTGGGAAGTCCTCAAGGGGAGAGGAAGCCTGGCGTCACGGCCACTTCTGCTGCCTACTTGGCCTGTCTGTACTGGGGAGAGGCCAGTGGGCACTGGAAGCAGGAGTGTTTCCTCTGCCAGATGCAGGAACCTGGGTTTTGTTTCCCTGCCTCGACTGGGCCCTAACTACCACAACATCTTGCCTGCCTGTGTGGGGCTCCCGGGGAAAGGGTTTACCAGCATCGGGGGCAGCCGCCCTGGCTGTGGCCTGCAGGGCGGCAGGAGGCTTCACCCCTGAGCCAATGCACTCCAGCAGAGTGAAGAGGGTGGCCCAGTCGTCCCCTGCGTGGATGTTGGCGGCGTTTGTCTTGAGCAGCTCATGCAGCCCGTAGGCAACCTGGTGGCTGACTCGGGCGAGCACGCTGGGCTTCATCAGCAGCAAGATGCGCAGAGAGAGCAGAACCTGGAGAGGGGAGCGGGACAGGAAGTGGGCACAGGGCCTCCTGCCCGCCCACGCGGCGCATTCAGCTAGCACTCCACAGCTAGCACTGCTGGTGCTCTTTTATTTTTTAATTCAAAAATTTATGGAGATCGTTGTAGATTCATACACAGTTGTAAGAAATAATACAGAGAGCAGCCTTATACCCTTTATCAAGTTTGCCCTGGTGGTAGCATTGTACAAAACTATAGTATAATGTCACAACCAGGATCCTTATGGTGATACACAATGCATTAATCTTACTCAGATTTCCCCAGTTTGAGGGAGGGAGGGAGGGAGGGAGAGAGAGTTAGTTAGATTATTGAGTCTTGTTAAAACTTTATCACTGGGTAGCTTCGGGCATTCGGCACACTTGCAGCAAGACAAAGACACTTTGTGCTGCCCTCTTTACAGTCACAGCGCCTCTCTTCCACAACTATCCACAACTCGGGCATCTGTCTTCAGCTTCTAAAGTTTTTTTATTATTATTATTTTTGTTTTGTTTCGTTTTTTGTTTTGTGGGCATCACTGCCTCTGGTGGTCGTGGGCGCTACCCAGTGCCACTCCTGAGAGCCGCTCCTGGATTTGAACTGCCAAGCCCGTGGGCTGCAGTCCCACACTCAACCACTTACGCCACCGGGGCTCAGTCCTAAACCAGTTCTTATCACTGATCTGTGTACCAAAAGTTTGCCTTAAGGTTGGTATGCATTGAAGATCTTTGAGATTAAAACAAGTTATCACCAATGACGATGATAACAAAAGAAAATGACGAGTGGCTACGCCATTTGACATTCCTACTGGCCATGCGGGCGCGATCCCGTGTCTCTAGTCTGACCAGCATTCGGTGGTGCGCCTACTCGTTATTTGAACTGTTCTAATGGGTCTGTAAGGGGGGGGGGGGGCCAGTGATGTCGAGCATCTCCCTTTATT
>PVJH01030908.1:0-24295 GCA_004026705.1 Nesogale talazaci
TTCTTCATAGCATCAGACACAGTTCTTAGATTTTCTTCAGCTTCTCTGATGATCTTATTAGTCATTTGTTCATGTTTGTTAAAGTATGCTTGACTGTCCTCTAGGTCCTTGGTGCAGTTCTCTGCCTCCTTCTGGTGAAGTGTGTGAGTCTGCTACTAGTTTTTGTTATTTCATCCTTTGGCTTGTATTTCCTTTTGGTATATGGTCTTTATCTCCTCTATAATTCCATCCTTTTTCTGTATTGTTTCTCTCATATCCCGTATGATTCCACACAGCATTCAGGTAATTTCTCTCTGTGGCAGATCAATCTCTGCTTCTATGCACATCACTAGGTTCAAGACATCTTCCAACATTGCCTTTTGTTTCTGTTTGTTTTTCATTGAAGTGGTAGGGGATGATTTCTGTTTGTGTTGCGTTGTTTTAGAGGAGCCAAGTGCCATTTTCCAGAGAGTTGAAGAGCACTGGGCTCTTTGGTAGACTCATTGTGTTAGTCTGGGTAGATTAGAGAAACAAATTCATAGGCAAGCATATGGACATAAGGGTCAGCCTTATATACACAAGGAATGGAACATTGAGAAAGCATCCCAACCCTGTCCAGTTCAAAGTCATAAATCCGATATTAGCCCATATGCCCAATACCAGTCTATAAAGTCTCCTTCTGACTCATGAATTCACAGGTCAGTGGGTGCAGAGTCCCCGCGCTGGCGGGGGTCTCCCCATGGCTCCTCGCTTCCAGGGCTCAAGGTTCATTAATCGCATCCAGTTGTGGTAGAAGCAACTCAGCGCTGGCAGGGGTCTCCACGTGGCGTCTCCAGCTTCCAAGTCTGGTTCTATCAGGGTAAAGCCATGTGGCTTCTCCTCAGACTCTTTCAGCTCATCAGATGCTGCCATTTTGTCTTTTCCATAATTCATCGTGTTGGAGACTAACTCCCAACAACTGGGGAAATGGTGTTTCATATCCATGAGGGAAATATCATGAGATTTCCCAGAAGTCTCAGGAGTAAACCATGCCCACACAGAAGCCTCATTGGCTACTCAATGGCTATCTCCAGATTAACAAGCTAGACTCCACCCCTAGACTTCCAATCATGAAATTGACATAGATATATTTTTGCCACACTCATAGAAATGCTTCTTCAAACTGCCTACACCTAATTCCAGTATGGGTTTGGACTACCACTTTATACTTCCGTGGCTTCCCTCTTTCCCTAATCAACTGCATTCAGTTGGATGGGCAAGTTGGTTCCCCTGAGAGGACTCTGGATGAGTGGTTGTGAAACTGCAAGGATGATGCTACACTGGGTGATCTCATAAGAAGCTGTGGTGGTGTGGTCCATGGCACTTGGGGCACTGGATAGGGTGTAGAGGGTTCTTCTTGCAATGAGGAGGCATGTGGGTGTGGCCACTTTAGGGTAGGTCACTGAACATAGTGGTGGAATTTCCCTGGTCAGCTTGATTGCTGTGAAAGTTGGGCAGAATTTTCTGCAGCAGCATGGAGCACTGGAGAATGTTGGCCAAGCTGCCTTAGGCCATTTGAGGCACTACAGCAGGCAGAAGGAAGTTCCCTCCATTATATGGGTCCATAGAGGATGGATAAGAGCTCCCCAGCCACAGAGACAGGATTTATCCTGGAAGAAGGTGGGCAGGATTCCTCCAGCCCCATGTGAAATGTGGCAGAGGGCAGGCAGGAAGCCAAGATTTCCCCCAGAAAAAAGTGGGTAGGATGTCTCCTAAAGGAAGGTGGAAGGGCTTTGCCCAGCTGCCTATTCTGATGCAGAGCGTGGATCTCCCCCAGTTTGCCTCAGTGTCCTAGGCTAAGGGGTGTGGTCTGGAGGTCAGCAGTGGTGTGTGAGAGAAAAAGGAAGAGGAAAAAAAAAAACACAACTGAGCCCACTGAGACTGTCAGGGGAAAGAGAGAAGAGGGGGGAAATGAAACTAACAATATAGTTGAGCCTTGATCACTGACCGTGGGGCTGGTGGGGTTTAAATCCTGCCTTAAGATGGTGGCATGCTGTGACTGTGTTGAGATAAAGCCCGTGTCGAGACAAAGGATTCCAGCAATGGCCAAGACAGTGGCAGGGCTAAGGCTAAACCCAAGCACCTCCACAGCGGAAAGCTAAAAGCTCCCAGAGCCTCTAAACCTAGTGAATTTGTGCATACTAATCTTTATGATGTTCCTCCTGCAACCTGACAGTATGGAATATCCTTCTTAGTGGTTTTCCGGTACCGATTTCTACAGAGTCCCTCTGGTATGTGTTACTCAGTTGCCATCTTGCCAGAAGTTGCTATCCTTGTTTCTAAGAAGCTTCCTGACTCTTACTTTTATTAAAGCAGGTTTGTATGTACTTCTGGAAATGCATGCTACTTTTAATTGACTTTGCCAGCTCCATAACTCAAATTTATTGATTCTTCTTCTTTGTTCTTCCATATTCAGTGTGCAGCTTTCACATGCAAATGAAGCAATTGAAAGTGTTATGGCTCATGTCAAGTGCATCTTAGTCTTCACAGTGACAGCCTTGCTCTTCAACTCTTCATTTATTTATTTATAATTATTATATTGGGGGCTCATACAGCTCTTATTGCAATCCATACATTTATTCATGTGTTAAGCACTTTTGTACATATACTGTCATCATCATTTTCAAACCATTTTCTTTTTATTTGAATCCTTGGTATCAGCTCATTCCCCCCCTTGCTCCTTCCTCCCTCATAATCCCTTGATAATTTATCTTCTTTTCATGTCTTAAACAGACCACTGTCTCCCTTCACCCATTTTTTCTGTTATCCCGCCCCCTGAGATGTTGATCAATGTGATCAGTTCCCACTTTTTTTTTCCTTAACCTTTCCCTTCAACTTCTGAAATCACTACTCTCATTATTGGTACTGAGGGGTTTATTGTCCTGGATTCTGTGTGTTGAGAGTTCTTGTCTGTACCAGTGTACATGCTCTGTTCTATCTGGACATTGGGCCTCCACTCAAACACTTTCTCAAGGCAAGAACACTTGTTCTAATAACCTAGCAGTCTGTGATGTTCACCTTCCCTCACATGATCACTAAAGACAAAATGGGTGCATAAGCAATTTTGATGAAGAAAGCTAATTGTACCTGGCTATCAAAAGATATAGAGCTGTGGTCTTGAAGATAAACAAGCCGCCATCTAGCTGATAAGCAACAAAGCCCACATGGAAGAAGCACACTAGCTTGTGGGTTCATGAGGTGTTGAAGGGATCAGATATCAGGCATCAAAGACCCAAAACAAACAAACAAAAAAACCTATCATTGTGAATGAGGGGAGGGGCAGAGTCGGGACCCCAAACCCATCTGTAGACAATTGGACATCTCCTTACACAAGGATCACAAAGAATAGTTGAGCCAGTCAAGTGGAGTATAGCACTGATAAAACATATACTTTTCTTCTAGTCCTTTAATGCTACCCGCCCTGTCATGAACCCAATTCTATCTTACAAATCTGCTCTTCAACTCTTTAAAGTGATCTTGTTCAATAGATTTACCCATTCCTTGATTACTTGATTGATTCTTCTATGACCACTGATTGTGGGTCCAAGTAAAATGCAATCCTTAATTTCAATATTTTCTCCATTTGTCTTGATGTCTATTGGTCCAGTTGTGAGGATTTTGGGGGTGGGCTGGGAGAGAGCTATATTGAGTAGTAAGCCATATTGAAGGATACAATCTTTGATTTTCATCAGTGTCAAGTCCTCACTTTTAACACTCAGGTATAGGTTCCAGATGACCATAATTAAGAGTTTTGGATTACCATTCTTCTCAATTCCATTTATATTTTGTTGTGATCCACAAAGTCTAATTCCTTTGGATAGACAGTAAAGCATAAATAGACATCTTTACTGTATTTTCCTCATTCAGCAAAGGTCTATCTGACATCAGCAATAAATTTAACTCATCTGAATCCAGCATTAATTTCTGGCAACTCCCTGTTCATGTACTCCTGCAACAATTGTTGAATGAACTCAAGTAAAATTTTACTTTCATGTGATATGAAGAGTCTTGATGACATAGTGGGTCATGAATTGGGCTGCTAACCACAAGGCTGGCAATTTGAAATGACCTTCTGATGCAGAAGGATGAGCCTCTCTATTTTCATGAAGTTCTATAATCTCAGAAACCCATAGGGGCAGTCCTATTCTGCCCTGTTGAGTAGCCATGTGTCAGAATTGTCTCAATGGCCGTGAGGAGTTTTATTTAATGTGTTATTAATGACATTGCTTGATAATCACCACATTCAGTTGGGTAAACTCTTTTTGGAATCTGTACAAATATGGGCCTGTGGCAGTCATGTGTTTATGTTAATTTTATGATTGAAATGTAGGGGTGGAGTCTAGCCTGTTAATCTGGAGATAGCCATTGAGTAGCCAATGAGGCCTCTATGTGGGCATGGCTTTCACCTGCGACTCCTGGGAAATTTCTTGATATTTCCCTCGTGGAGATAAAAAGCTATCTCCCCCAGTTGTTGGGAGTTAGTTTTAGAGATGATTAACCACAGGCAACACAGAATGGCAGTGTCTGGGAGGCTGGAGTAGCCAGTGGAGAGTCCCCATGGCTTTGCCCTGATGGAGCCGCACCTCTGAGGCTGGGGCAGCCACATGGAGACCTCTGCCAGCGACGAGTTGCTTCTGCCACCATGGGATGCTGTTGATGGACCCTGAGCCCTGGAAGTGAGGAGCCATGGGGAGACCCCTGTCGGTGCCAGGACTCTGCACCCACTGACCTGTGACTTCGTGAGTCAGAAGGAGACTTTATGGACTGATTTCGGGCATATGGGTTATTATCGGACTTGTGGCTTTGAGCTGGACTGGGCTGGGATGTTTTCTCAATGTCCTGTTCCTCTTGAATATAAACCCATTCCTTATATCCATCTGCGTGTCCTTGAATTTGTTCCTCTAGTCTACTCAGACTAACACAGGGCCTCTCTCAGTTAGTTGATCAGATAGTGATTTCCAAATTTTTTGGTATATGTGAGTGAATGCTTCCAGTGCTTCATCAGCTTGTTAAAGTTTTAGGAGATACCCTAAGGAGATATCCTGTGACCAGGAACTGATGATATTGAAGGAATAAATCCAAGGTCATTTGAAGGCATTAGTGAAAGCAAGACTCTATAAATTTATGGAATCCCAAGAACCAACTGAAAGAGATCTATATTCGGGACCACTCCAAAGAAAGGTGACCCAACAGAATGTGTTAATGATCAAGCAATATCCTTAATATCACAACATTACATGAAAGTAATATTTTGCTAAAAGTTCAAAAATGGTTGCAGCAGTACATTGACAGGGAGCTTTCAGATATTCAATCCAGACAGAAGATAACTCGAATGCACAATGAATCTGGCCTGAATGCGTTGACTTTCAAAAAGATGCTTACTTGTGCTTTATTGAAATGGTAAGACAATTTGACTATAGGGATCATAATAAACTGTTACAACATTGCAGACTTGGCATTCCAGAAGCCTTCCTTGTGCTCATGTAGAACCTGTGCATAAGCCATTTGAACAGGAAAAGATTTAAAGTCATTTGGTATGGAACTGGTGAAGAATATTGTCTTGGAAAAGTACAGTCAGAACTTATTAAATGATGACAGCACTTAGCAAAACATTTGGGAAATGTCTAGTATACGCATTTCCTTTGGAAGCATTTTATGCAAATTATTTTACTTCTGACTCTTGACATCCTGCACAGTCATTCTTAATTTCTTCTCTTTAAATATGAGGAAATTGTTTATAATAATTAAATAATTTTCCTAAAACTACATTAATCTTTCATGAATAAAATAGATTTTTTCTGTTGAGTTCTACTCCTTTCCTCTTTTCAATTTAGTAGTAAGTTTCCTCTATCTCAAGGATTCCACTAGAATTATTTCATCTCCTTCATATTAACTTCTTATGTTTTGCTCTCTATATTTTAACCTATGCCAATTCAAATAATTAATGTACGTAAGCAGAGTGCATTTGGCATCTGAAACTCTAAGATGAACCTCATGACTTTAAAACCTGCATAATAAAGTTATATTTCTTCCCAAGGGCAACCAATTGTTTTATATTATCTTAAGAAGGGAAGGCGAAACTGCAGAGGGCACAGCCTGCTCTACCAGCAGCGAGAGAATTCAAGGGACAGTGCCTATTTCAGTGTTTCCCAACCTGGCAGATGATACCTCCTTATTGGAGAGTTTCAAAATGTTTGTGGACAAATAGAATTAGCATATTATGTATTTTCCACAAACTTTTTGATATTCCCTCATTTTACTTTCTCCCCTCCCCCCTTTTTCTCCATTCAATGGGAGACATATATTTATTGATAATCATGGTATTTTCTGTGGTTTCCTACTTCGAACATTTTTTTTTCAAGTTTAACTTCCACAAGTGCATATAATGAGAGCAATATTTTTCTTCTTTTTAATAGCCCAACATTTTTGGAAACATTACCAATTACTCCTTTGATGAGGCAAAAACATCTTTTATTTCCATGTCAGCCCTTTTCTGAATAGTAAAGGTCAACATCAATAAGCAGAGAATTATGGTTCTAGGAAACACCATAAACACTCTTCATAGACTCCTTAAAAGAATGAGAAAAACAGCTTCTTAGTCTGTTCACTTTTTTGTTTGTTTGTTTGATTTTTTATTAAATCATTTTATTTGGGACTCATCCAATTCTTATTACAACCCACACATACACCATTGTGTCAAGGACTTTTGCACATTTGTTGCCCTCATCATTCCTTTATTTCTCTCTCTCTCTTTAAAAAATTAATTTATTGGGGGCTCATGTAACTCTTATCACAATCAAGAAATACATCTACTGTATGAAAAGCACATTTGTACATTTTTTTGCCATCATCCTTCTCAAAACATTTTCTTTCTACTTCATCCCTTGGTATTAGCTCCTCATATTTTCCCTCCCTCCCCGCTCCCCTCTACCTTATGAACACTTGACAATTTATAAATTGTTATTATTATTTTTTCATATGGGAAGGTGGAGTACAAAGGGAAACCGATTACAAGGATCTACATATAACCTCCTCCCTAGAGTATGGACAACAAGAAAGGGGGTGAGGGGAGACTTCGGACAGTGGATGATATGACAAAATCATTTCACTTTTTATCTTATAAGGCCATATCATCCCTTAAAGAGTATCGTTGCTACATGTTCCGAATCTTCAAGATCAATCACCAAGTGGAAAATCTTATCTTGATTGTCATCCCATTGGTCAGCTCATATGTATGAAAATTAACTCATTGACTGAGGCGAACACTGCAAGGGAATTGGCAAGACCTGTACTGGAGTCCTTCAGGTCCTGTAGTCAGGGGGCTGATAGAGGAGGCAAAGGCTCGTTCCACTGCCCCGTGCTTCTGCTTGAGGAGCCCTTGTGGTGCAGTGGTTTCACATTGGACTGTGATCCACATGGCTGGTAGTTCAAAACCGCCAGCATCTCCAAGAGAGACAGAGTGGGCTTTCTACTCCTGTGAACAGCTACAGTCTTGGGAACGCACACAAGCATCCCCATAAGTTAGCAAGGACTCCATGGCTGCCAGTGAAGGAGTGAAGGAGTGAATTTTTGCTTCGGGCATTTTGCATTAAGAGGAAGTCCAGACATCAAAGAGAAAGATAAGGGGAAGCTGACAACTGCATATGGATACATAAAGTAACTCTGAATAATGGGAGTCACTGATGGTACCCTAATTGGTCCTTGCAATTTTATAGAACAGATGGGATTCCTGAAAGATCTTAAGAAAAGATAACTGGAGGGTGATGTATATTATATAACTGACATATTCTGAACCGAAGGAGGGGTCTGGGAGGGAAATAACTAAATTAGGAGCAAGTAAAATAAATGTGTTTATTGTTATCTATTATTTATGGACCTCTGGATAGCTGGTTGTTCATTTGACTATACTTCTGCCTAAACCAATTTAAATTAATTTAGCTGGTAAATTGAATAATGTTATATCAACTACTTTGCTGCAATCAAGATATATTGCACATACTCAACTCTCTTAATCCACTAACCATATTTTCCAATGCTGGAGATTTGGCAATGATGGATAATTGCCTTTAAGTGCACCCTTGCCCTCTTTGCTTTTAGGTCTGGTTGATAGGACCATTACTGGAAGCAGTATGTTCCCAGAACCACGTTGAGAATGCAATTTAGCTCCCCTCTCCTATCAGTAGTATCAGTACAATCTGAGGGCTGGGAAAGCTGTGAGTTTTCTCTAGTGGTCTTTGCTTCCCTTAAATAATGAACCCAGGGGGCCCATCAGACAACTGGAAAGCAAACTCCAACTTCAAACTCATCCATTTCAATAGGACCAGTCACTGTAATATATAAACATAGAATCTTTTAGGATAAGGACACACCTCTATAAAATGTATGTACATATCACTGAGTGCATAAAATGTAGCACAATCAAATCTTTACCTAACAAAATATATTTGTAACTACAGTGAATATGCCTGCTTACCTTAAACATTTATTTTTTCTAGTACAGAGGACACTTTAGAAGTCTATAAAGAAGCTGCTGGGGAAAGTCTTGTTTGGTGGACTTCTGTGAAAAACTTAAATTTTCAATTGTGCATGGAATGTCACATCTTTTCCTCTTTTTTCTAATCAATCTGACAAACTGAGAAGGATGAATCATTTGCACTTTGTTTCTTTTTGACAGTTCAATTATTTTCAAATTTTACTTTCTTCATGCCTCTGTTATAGCCAGGGCATCGTTTCATTTCCACCATTGATAGCTTATTCTTTTAGTGGTTTATGGTAGACATATAATGTGTGAACTTAGCTCAGATATTTCAGCTTTTATCATTAGAATTTTGAAAAGTAAAATTGACGACTAATGGCAGCTATGAAGATGAATATGTCTCCTATTATAGAGTATGCACTGGAAGGGGTGTCTTCCTTGTTATTTGCTTACTGCTTCTCCTTGTGATCAAAACCAAATCTACTGCTATAGAATGAATCTGCTGGGGTAGAACCACTCCTTAGCATTTCTGAAGCAGTAAATTTTTACAGGGGTAGATTTTCTCCTCTTTTTCCTTCAGAGTAGTTAGTGGGTTTGAACATCAACTTCAAGGCTAGCAGTCAAATGCTTAATGGACTGTACCATTTGGACTCCTTGCTGTGTTCAGTTAACCCAAATGTCCATGTAGCATTAAGCCCTGGGAGTTACAAGTATCTCTCTCAATAAGGGGACAAGAGATGCCTGTGTTGAGCCATGTCTTTATCTCCAACTTGTGTAGTTCTTTTCATTTGAAGAATAAAAAAATCTTTTTGAAACCACAGAGTTTAAACAATTTGAAGATTATCTTCCAGCAACTATACTTTCAACATCTAAAGCCACGAGGGCTGCTAAAAAACATTTAAGCAAACAAAGAAACAAGAGGATATATTTCTTTTTGTTAAATCTTATCAAATGAGAATAGTCATGTATGAGGATATTTTGCTTTACCTTGATAGGGGTGTATACATCCAGTGCATAATCATAAAATAGAAATATATTTGTCTGTACTTGGACCCAAATCAAAATGAGATCATATATGTGAATGCTTTTTATGTGTTACAATATATTTAGAATACAAAATTTATTATGTATAGATTTAGTTAGGTCAAAAAAGCATGATGATTCTTCAACACCATCACATTGAATTATCTAAATGCAAGTTCTTCAGTGTCTCTTGCTCATCCTCATACACTCTCCCAGTCTAAATCCCTCCATGAAAGGAGAACTATAAATCATAAAATATTTACTAAGGATTCAAAATTCCTGGTTTTCAGTCTCTGGTTTTCAGATACATATGTTATGCAGTGTTTCAAAGGGCCTAACTGTTATATATAACTGTTCTATAGAAATACATGAGTTATTCTCATATGCTGTCTAGTTCTCTGCATTAAAGCATATGTGTGTGAGTGAGAGTCTGTATGTACACACACACACACGTGAGCTTCTATATCTTGCCTCCTAAATTTATTTCTCTTAAGAAGCAAAGATTTTTCATTAACTGTTAACATTAAATATTTTGCTCCAAAATGTGCTTTAACTCATAATCAGATACTTTTAAATGTATAAAATGCAAGTAAATTTAGCTACCTGCTTTTGAGGGGAGGGCTTTTTGACTTTTACTTCTTGCACTATTTTACCACAGACCACCAGAAAGCATAAAACCAGAAGTTTTCCCAAATTGAACTTTTCAAAAGTAGAAGCATACTCCAATGTTGTATAGAAAAGCATTCGTTTCAATAAAAGTGAAGATATTGGGAGAGTAGTCCTGATGTCACTGTATGGTAAGTGTTGGACTGCTGGCCATAAGATCAGTGATTCAAAACCTCCAGCCGGTCCATGAGAGAAAGACAAGGCTGCAAATCCTGCAAAGGTTTTAAAATCTTCTTCACATTCAGCAAGCAAGCAAGGTTCTGTCATTTGCATAGCACAGGTTGTTAGTCAGTCTTCCTCTAATCCTGATGCTGCATTCTTCAGGGGAAATAGCTGAGGAAAGGTTTCAGCAATGTATTTGGTCACTAATTTAGTGAAGCAGAGAGAGGTAAACCTGACCAAATATTTGTCAATGAAAATGAGATTATTAACTACTTAAGCTCAAAGACGTATAGCTAATAGGTAAGGGTAAGGGAAATGAAAAAGGGGTTCAAAAATGGATATTCTTATTTTTCAAAGCACTCTTAGTGAGCAACAATGCCTTCTTCTCTCCAGTGAATAGAAGTCACCTTGGTAATTGTATCCTTGCCTTTTCTGAATAAATAAATTCAGCTGCCTTCATTGCTATTGCCACTCAACCTTTTGTTTAGAACGGTGAGCAAAGAGTTTAGCCTTCACCCACGATTCTAATGGATGTTTCTAAGTATGACTAGTTAATGAATATGTTTTCCTCTAAATCCATGCTTTTATCTTCCAACACAGTATATTGTTTTTTCACCTGATTCAAGCCTTGGTACTTTCAAGGACCTCCAATGCTTAGGAAAGTATGACATTGGATGAGGAAGACGAAGGAAGGATCGATGGATCTGAATTATCGTGCTGGAGAAAAATACTGAAAGTACCACAGACTGCCCAATCTGTCTTGAAGGAATTACAGCCTTGGAAGCAAGGATGCTTGAGACTCATCTCACCCACTTCAGACATGTTATCAAGAGAGACTCGTTCCTGGAACAGCAGATGATGCTCAGTAACATAGAGGAGCAGCAGGAAAGAAGCAGAAGAAAACAAGATGGACGACACAGTGGTTCCAACAATCGGTTTAATCAAATGGAGCAATAATCGTGAGGATGGTGTAGGAACAGGCAATGTTTCATTCTTCTGGACATTTGGTCACGATGAGCTGTCACTGAATCCATGGCACTCAGCAGCAACTGGCAACCTGTTCCACCTGCATGTTGAGAACTTCTCAGATACGTATTTGACGCAATGAACACTAGTAGCAGAAGACCTTGTGAGTTGTGGGATGATACCAAGAACTTCACACATCGAGAAAGCAAAAAGTCATTAAAAAGAGAAGAAAGAAGATATCAAAGTGACTTTTTGAAGAAGCTCTAAAACAAGCTTTGAAATGCAGAACACCTAAAACAAATTTCAATGAGCAGCAGGAAGGCGGGTATGTGTGATCCCCTCTGGCTTCTGGACTGCCACGACTTGCAGGGTTCATCTCTACCAAACAGCACTTCCTCCCACGCCATGCTCCAAGCATGCCAGGTTCAATAATTCATAGCAATAGATGCAGAACTCACAGACAACACTCATGATTAATGGAGTTGAGTGGGGGAATTCATAGGTTGCCACACATGTAGATCAGTAAGCAATAAGGACACTATCATTGGCCCACAGCAGTACTTCTCTTCATACTGCATCCAAGTCTCTCCTGAGGCCTCAGCCTCGCATCCATGTTATCCCTTGGCTTCTGTCCTGTATGGGCCAGGCATCCATCTCACCTGGCACTGTCTCTCCGTCTCTCACTCACAAGTCAGGCAGGGAGAAGATTGTCTACAGTCTCAGCGCTCCCCCTTGGAACTCACTGTGTCCAAGTCTCAGAGGCATCTGGTCTCAGCAGCCTCTGCTACTTCAGGCAAAGATTTTGGATTTCTTTCCCAATAGCCCTAGGGTTTCTCTCTGTGTCCAAGATGGTGGCTATACAAAGAGGAATGGCTTTGATGGAGGTGTTTTTTTTGTCTACTAGCCAACTATCACCCCAAAGAAAATGAAAGATGGTGTCTTAAGTCCCTAACATTGTGCTCAAAGAGACAAAAGGGTGTGGCTTAGTTCACATGGTCTATTATGGTCAAGACTTATCCCTGCCTTAATCCTGTAACAGAGAGCTCCCTTCAAAATGGTATCATAACCAGAGGCCTAGAGTGCAGAATTATAATACAAAACATGAGGAATGAAGGCTAGAATGGTCATGATGGCTAGAAAGGTTATAAATGATTACATCTCACAACAAAAAAAGTAATGATGAAGTAAGAGAACAGAAAAGAAAATTTAAAAGGACAATTTAAGAAAACCAAGAAACATACTGCCATGAAATTAAAAAAAAATACCTGGCATGAGGAAACCGGAAAGAAGGAGGAGAATACTACACATGTATCAAGCTGAAAGAAGTAAAGAAAAATCATAAGCTTTAAGATATAATATTGAAATATTCCCAAGGTAGACTATTGAATGCAGCAGGAAGCATCAAAAAATGATACAAGGGATAAATAGAGTACCAAAAAGAAGTAAGCATTCCACAATTTGAAGAAATAGCATGTGATCAGGAACCAATGATACTAAAAGAAGTCCAAGCTACACCAAAAACAGTGTTCTCAAAATGGAGAGAATTACCAACTGAAATATTTCAAAAAGCAGATGAAGCATTAGAATCACTCAGTAACATTTTGCTGAAGATCAATCAAAATGGTTTCAGCATTTCACTGTAAGGGAGATGCCGAAAAAGTAAGTAAGATTTAGAAAAGGACATGGAGTGAGGGATACCACTATTGACTTCAGATGGTTCATGGCTCAAAAGGCAATAATAGAAATAGGTTTGATTGTGT
The DNA here is from genome assembly GCA_004026705.1 of Nesogale talazaci. Lineage (NCBI taxonomy): Eukaryota > Metazoa > Chordata > Mammalia > Afrosoricida > Tenrecidae > Nesogale > Nesogale talazaci. Next base: position 13,072 of record PVJH01030908.1, read on the forward strand.
TCTATTGACTACATCAAGGCTGTGTGGATCATAATGAACTATGGCTAGTCTTAAAAAAAAAAAGGGAATTCCAAAATACTTCATCATGCTGCTGTGGAACCTGTACATGGATTGAGGCAGCCATTCAACTAGTACAATGTAATACCGCCTGCTTTTAAACTAAGGGAAATGTGCACCAAGGTAGTATCGCCCCACCTTATTTACTCAATGTGTATACTGAGCAACCAATCTAAGAAGTTTATAAAAACAAGAACACAGCTTCAGGGATGAGAGGAAGGCTTGTTAACAACCTGTGATATGTAAATGGCACAACCTGGCTTGCTGAAAGTGTGCAGCACTTGAAGCACTTGCTGATGGAGGTCAAGGACCAGAGTCTGCCACATGGTTTATAACTCCCTGCCAAGAGAATTCAGATCCTCACAACTGGACCAGTACGTAACATCATGATGAATGGGGAAAAAGAAGCTCTCCATGATATCATCATACTTGCATCCATAACCAATGCTCATGGAAGCAGCTGTTCAGAAATCAAAGGATTTACCAGGCAAATAGCGTGCACAAGACCTCTTTTAAGTTGTTGAAGAGTAAGGATGTTACTCTGAGGAAACCCAATTCGTAGTATTTTCAGTTGTTTTATAGCCACGTAAAAGTTGGAAAATTAATAAGAAAAAAATGTTGAATTGAAATATTTGAATTAGGGTTCCGGTGAAGAATGGTGAAAGCTCCTGCAACTGTTAGAGAAAAACAAACAATTCTATGTTGGATCAGTTACAATCAGAATGTACCTCAGAAGTGAGGATGGCAAGGCTCTGGGTCAGAGGGAAAGAGGAAGATTGTTAGGGTGCTTACAACAACGGACTCAAGCATAATGGCAACTGCAAGGACAGAAAAATTGGGTGGTGTTTTGTCTTACATATGTTAGAATCAAGTCTGTGGCACCTTACAACAAGGAACGATTCAAAATATGGATTTTAGAACTTAACCTACGCATTTTAAATATTCTTTCCCAGATTGCTTCCCATATTGCATATGTATGCAAAATTAGTAGTACGACTGAATCTGATAAAGCTTTTGGGTCTATAACTGGAATGTACATAATATATGATGAACCTGAGGGCATTCACAGTTCAATGGTAGAATGCTCACCTGCCACACAGAAGACTTGAATTTGATTTGCACCCATCCAATCTCAGTGGAGGTGTGCATGTTTTTATGATGGTACGTAGGTTTCATCAGGGCTTCCAGACAAAAGTGATGTAGGAGGAAAGGTCCGATTATCTATCTATTGAAAATCTGATTTGCAAGAGACCATTGTGTTGATAGCCAGATAGGTACACATTGCATTGCAATCCACAAAGTTGGTAGTTCGACACCACTAGCCACTCTTGGGGAGATTGACAAGACTTTCTACTCCCCTTGATAGTTATAGTCTCTTAAGCTCACAGGAAAAATTCTACCCTGTCCTATGGGATTGCTGTGAGCTGGCATCAGCTCGATGACAGTGATCTGGTTTGGGTTTTGGTATTGTGCATGGAATTCAGAATGCCAACCCCGCAGTTACTGAACAAGAGCAAATTGCTTGCACCATGAAGGAACTGTGGACATGTACTTGGAAGGTTTTTAAGTTTCATTGTTGTTGTTGTTATTGTTTTTAATTTTTAAATCAAGCACACAGCACTATTTTATGTATGTTTAGTTTCATAATTTTAACTTCCAAAGTCTGCAAATTTTAGGCAGTTGTGATATTTGCATTGAGCCAATTGCCTGTGCATTAAAAAGTGGTCCTCATTAGAGGGACTGATGCTTGTAAAGATAGCCTGCTTTCCCTCCCTCTGACCTGCTCTTCCTACCCCCTACCCCTCCTTCTTTTGTTCATTTTAAATCAAGAACCGAAATCTCAGGGGATTCCTTAGTGGTAAAAAAAAAAAAACATTTTGGGCTTAGCTACTGATGAAAAACTTGACAGCTTGAACTCATTTGGCAGCAGCTTAGAAGAAAGGCCTGCACCTTTCCATCTGTAAGAATGACAGCCAAGAACATCCTTGGAAGCGGTTCCACTTTTCATACATGGTGACCAGGAATTGGAATTGACTTGATGGCAATGGGTTTCATTGTCTCATCTCTTGTAGGGGAAGTGGTACTAATTGACTCACTCACTTTATGGCGAACTACAAGTCACAGCTTCAATGATCGAGGACTATAGTTCTGATTCCTGTTTAGGATCCTTGTGTGCATGCCTAAGGCCTGCACTCCCAGAAAGCTGCCCCATGACTCACCTCTTTACTTAACTCTGATGAGGAAAAAAAGTTTAATTTCTAAGGACTATACAGACACACCCTATCTTACTTCCTACTAGTCTTGATATAGTATTCATAGTTCTCTGATAAAAGGAACACCTTGGTCACAAAGTTTTACACATTGTGGTGGTATAGACACCTAATAACTAGAAATGTTTTTTATCATTCAAGGGAAAGACAGACAGAAGATTGGTAAAGCCTAGAGCTTTTAAAAAGATTAAATTGGGATTTGCAAGAGGTGGGAGTATAGACCAAGAGAGAAGAGAGACAGTGTTCTAGCACAGAGAGTAAAAATGTGGAGTACTAATTTCCACACAGTAAGTTGGAAGGATAATGAGTAAAATAATCTGGATAGAGTGGAGAGCAAGTGTAGAGAACATTGAGACATTCAAAAGAAGTAGAATAAGACTTCTGTGCAGTTATTGTGAAAGCTAAGCAAAACAAAAAGGGTTTGAAAAAATTTTCTATTTGCCAAGGTACTAAAGTTTTTTAAAATCAAGACTATGAAGAGGTATTCTAATAGTACACTAAAATCATTGAATAGAACTTTATCCCTTATATAACATGAATAAGAATTTAGTAAATACAGATAAATGCTACTGCATACTAATAATCTTCTAACCTACTGACTTGAGAAAATAAATCTCAGAGTAAATCTTAAGAGAAAATCCATGATGAACAAACTGATAATCTACAAAGGAAGAGGGTGCACTAATGAACCCAGCACATTGTCACACATTGCAAGATGTGTTCATTGACAATATTTATAAAATTAATAAATTTAGTGGGTTTTTCTCTTTATAGAATCATAAATCAACATGAATTAAATTAATCTGGACATGATCTAAAAAGAAGATACTATTTAAAACCACTAAATAAATGACAAGAAAGCTAGCACAGTTAAGTTTAAAACATTTAGCAGGAACTTTCCCATGGGACCACAAGCAGACTCAATGCAAGAACCACAGTAACAAGCCCCAAGTTAGTTTATTATTAAAACTAAAACCAAAAGGAAAGAACTTGCTCCCTTTGAGTCCCCTCCAGTGTGTCAGAGTAGAACTGTGCCCTGGGCAGTTTTCAGTGGGTGGAGGTCCATAAGTAGATGGCCAGACCACTTTTCTAAGATCTTCCCAGGTGAGGTCTAGCCTACACCCTTTCAATGAGCAGAGAAGCCCTTTTGTGGTTTTCACTAATTAAACCCACTGTTTGGTTAAAAAGAATTCAATGATGTGAAGTACAGTTGTTCCTAACTGAGGGTAACTCCGCTAAGAGAGAGTAGAATTTAGCTCCACAAGGCTTTTTCAACATTGTGACTTTTGGGAAATAGATCACCAAGCTTTTTTCCCCAAGTGCCTCTGAAGGGAAGAGATAAGAACAGCAAAAACATTGACATTTCCCCACTTTTATTCTGTCCTCAAATCTAAAATTGCACGTTAGTTTTATAAAGCATTGAACCTATTAAGAGTATATTATAGGAAAGTTGTATGTTTCATCAATGCTAGACTGCATCCTGACTGAGTTGTCCCTTTGTTGTGACCCTTCTGTAAGGGGATGTCCCATTGACTACAGATGGACTTTGGGTCTCTACTCCACACTCCTCTTCATTCACATGCTTATGATTTTTTGTTCTGTATCTTTGATGCCCAATACCGAATCCATCAACACCTCATGATCACACAGACTGGTGTACTTCTTCCATGTGGACTTTGTTGCTGATCAGCTAGATGGCTCTCATTTATCTTCAAACATTTCAGACCCCAGATGCTATATCTTCTGATAGGCGGGGATCGTCAGCTTTCTTCACAACATTTGCTTATGTATGCATTTTGTCTTCAGCAATCATGTTAGGAAGGTGAGTGTGACAGTCATGTGCTTATGTTAATTTCATGATTGAGATATAGTGGTGGAATCTAGCCTGTTAATCTGGAGATAGCCATTGAGTCGCCAATGAGGCCTCCACGTGGGCATGACTTTCTCCTGAGACTTCTGGAAAATCTCGTGATATTTCCATGGTGGAGATGAGAAGCTATCTCCCCAGTTGTTGGGAAGTTAGTCTCAGAGATAACGAACTATGGACAAGACAAGATGGAAGCATCTGAGGAGCTGCAGGAGCTCGAGGAGAAGCCACATGGCCTTACCCTGATAGAACCAGACCTCTGAAGCTGGAGAAGCCATGTGGAGAGCCCTGCCAGCGATGAGTTGCCACTGCCATCACTGGATGCTGTTGATGGACCCTGAGCCCTGGAATCGAGGAGCCATGGGGAGACCCCTGCTGACGCCGAGACTCTGCACCCACTGGCCTGTGACTTTGTGAGTTGGAAGGAGACTTTATAGGCTGATATCGTGCATATGGGTTAATATTGGACTTGTGACTTTGAACTGGACTGGGCTGGGATGCTTTCTTAATGTCCCATTCCTGTTGTATATAAACCGTACCTTTATATCCATATACGTGTCTGAGATTGTTTTTTCTAGTTTACCCAGACTAACACAGTGACCATCATAAAATGCCAGGGTATTAGAAAAAAATGTTCTTGTGTTAAGGGAGTACTTGAGTAGAGTCCCAGTGTCCATCTGCCACCTTAATACGTCCCCCCACTATCATAACCCAAATTCTTCCTACAAATGTGGTTAAGCCAGAGCATGTACACTGGTACAGATAAGAGCTGGAAACAGGGAATCCAGGACAGATAAACCTCTCGGGGCCAATAATGAGAGCAGTGATACCAGGAAGAGAAAGAAAGGGAGGACTAATCACAATGATCGACATTTAACCCTCTTTCAGGAGTGGGGGAAGGTAGACATCAGTCAGTGTAAGACATGGAAAAGAAAAAATATGAATGATCAAGACTTCATGAGGGAGGGAAAAGAGGAAACGAGCAGATACCTAAGGCTCAACTAGAAAGAAAATGTTTTGAAAATGATGATGGCAACATATGTACAAATGTGCTCGACACAATTGATGTGTGGATTATAAAAGCTGTAGATACCAATAAAATTATTTATGAAAATTAAAAAATTAACACCTTATCATATGATCTCCCTTCTACCAGTTTAAAAATTGTTTTAACTTTTACCTACTACTTTTAATTATCTACTTTCTTTTTAGATTTTTGGGGGGCATCACTGCTCTCCGGTGGTGGGAGTAGGAGGCCCAGCCCCACTGCTGGAATTGAACCTCCGTCCCAGTGGGCCGCAGGCCCACGCACAACCACTACGCCACCGGGGCTCAGCCCACTACTTTCTTTTTAATTGAGGTTTTCCTTTATTTTATCTTGTTGTTGCTGTTTGTATTTTTTATTTGGTATGTGAAATCCAGGAAATAGGGAGCTATTAACAAAGAATACAAGAAAGAAAGAAATGTTTTCAAATTGATTGTGCCAAGGATGGTGCAGTTCTCCCTGGTGTGATTGTACTATATGATTGTATGATATGTGTTTTGTGTGCCAATAGAACTGCTTGAAAATGGGAAAAGGACAAAATCTGTCAAAAGAATATAAAACTGGGCAGCATAGAAAAGAGATTATTTTAAATATATAGGGTATCAGATATACAATTTTTCTGCATTATCTCTAAAATGTTAGAAAAGGGTGTATGGGCCAGATCAACTTTAATGGCTACACTGACATACACTCCTATATAGAGACTTTCCCTAATTTTTGACAAATGTGCTGAATATTTGTATGTGACATTCTATGCAAAACATTTGTCTTGCACTGCACTTAGTTTATACATTGTGGAAGGCCAGTCAGAAGAGAGCTATTTTTAGAATTTTTCTACATTTTTATTGCCTTTTAATGAAAGAGATCTTTAGTTTTTGAGGAGGAGATGATAAATAGTAAGGAGTGTGAAGTTTAAAAGGACATATATCTTGGCTATAAATTCCATACTATGGATCCAGTCTCTTTGTTTAGATCTCTTAATTTTCCTCCCAGCAATGGATAGTCCACTGGGAACGCCTTCACATATTTACATTGTGCTAATATGTCAGAATTATGTTTTGGTTAAATATATGATAATAAAAAGGAGTTTCCCAAAATGTAAAGGGAAAAATAAGCAAACTGGAAAAATAAGCAACTCCCAAAATTATATAAATTCTCTCATGTTCAGATGGAGAACACAAAATGATCAGGATATTCACCTAAATTAAATTTTATAATTTCAAAATGAGAAAAACATTCTAAAAGGTTCTAGAGAGAGAGGTAGGAAGGAAAGAAGGAGAGAAAGGAAATGAATGAAGAGATTTATGTAAAAAGAAATAAGAATTAGAAGGCATTCGAAGTTTTCAACTAAAATAAGCTATTACATATCTAAAGATATAGTTTGAATCTAGAAAGTTAAAGTCACACATAGTTTGTATATAACTTGTTATCCCTTTGAGTTCTGACTCACAGTGACTCTATAAGAAAGAGTATGACTGTCCCAGGACTGGAATCTTGACAGAAGCAGACTGCCTCATCTTACTCCTAAGGAGTGACTGATGGATTTGAACTGGCCGTCTTTCTTCATCAGATGAATCCATAACCTCTGTACCTTCAGTGTGTGTATGAATGTATACATATGTATTGCATACATACATGTGGGCAAGCAAAAACATATTGCTATGGAAATACAGAAACCTTTATGAAATAAACATGCCAAAATATGAGGCTATTGTTTCTTGACATATTCTCCATCTATATACTACTGAAAGCAGTGGTTCCAACTCTCCATTCTTGCCCTGCTAAGAATTATACACTCTTCAATTTGATAAAATTGAACCATTAAAATGACTAGTGCAACCTTCAAAGAACTCAAATTGTGTTTTTTCCTAAATACTTTTTGATTTGGGGAGAGACAAGGGAGAATGAAGATGCAAAATCTGAGTTTTGGGATGGCTGGGGTAAGGTTTCCCAATGAAACCTTGTGACCCTTGAAGCATGAGCAGGTGCATGATATATGATGGGAGATACCATGACCCAACATTCCTAGTTTTATTCTCAGCTCTTGAATTCTCTTTAAACTTCTTAAGAATAATCCCAATTATCATTGTATATTCTTCAAGAAAGTCTACCAAGATAACCCATTTAAAACTTCAGAATAGAGTTGTCATAACTTCTGAACTGACCTCTCTGATTTTAATGAATTTGACTCAGCTAATTCACTCCAAAGTCACTGTTTCAGTTTGACTTTTCTTCATGGGGATCGCTCGTGACACTCCCCAAACCCACCTGTAAGGTCATTTGGACAGTCCCTCTCAGCAGGGCTGCACAGAAGGGATGACAAATCAATGGCACAGTAGAGCATTGACAAAACACGTAATATCCTCTGGATCTGGAATATTTCCTCCTCTTGCTAGTAAGGCTTATGTTTTACCTAATTAATATTGTTAGACCTATATTTATTCATTTGTATGATTAAGATTGTTCTTGCAGGAATGCCAGGATGAATGACCTTTCAGAAACAGCAACAGGAGTAACGCTTCCCTGAGGACATGGGAAAGGAGATAGGAGGGAGGGGGAGCTGATAGCAATGATGACAACATAATCCCACTCTAGGGGAGTGAGTATCAGAATTGTAGATGAATGGATATATTGAATGAGGTAAGATGGCTATATATATATATATATGTATATATATACACACATGCATATACATTACACATACATGTATATGTGTATATAGAAACTCATATGTGTATGAGTTTCTAGGGGAATGGTGAAGGAGGTTCCAGATAAAGGGAAGCTGATATCAAAGAGTTCAAGAAGAAAAAATGTTTTGAAATTAATCATAGCAGCAATTGTATAGTTGTGCTTGGCTAATTTGAATTATGGAATATTATGACATCTGTAAGCATTCCTCCCAAAATGATTAATTAAAAAGTTACTGAAAGAATTTACTTGCATTCAGACATCCACTGGTCACAGAGACATGTTGTGTTTTGGATAAACCCATGTATGTATGAAATTTATAATTAGAAACACTATGTAGGCTTATTGTGAATCCAAATTTACCTAAAGTCAGTGTGATTTAGTGAGTTATAGGTAAACTGGAACCCCACAACAATATATATTTCCTTACTTCATATTTTATTTATTTATCTGGAAGTAGCATATTCACACTTCAAAAACGTTAAAGTAAAACATAAAATACAAAGGCAAAATACAGAAGTCTACCTTTGTCCCTCTCCTCTCCCTTATACACACCAAATTTATTAATTTTTTGCATATTCTTTTATTTTTTTCACAAACATATAAGCAAATATAAGTATATCCTCTTTATTATTTATCTCTCATGAGTTATTAAATTATATATTTAATATATATAATTTGTATATTTGTATACACATATATATGTATATATATAATTTATATACAAAATAATTTATATGTAAAATATATATAATTTGGATATTTGTAATTTGGATATTTGTATATCCACCCATTAACTTTTCCTGATGGGTCTGAGTTATGGAGGTAGGGAAAGATGCTGTAGGATTTTATATTTTAGTTGTGAGCGATTGTTAACTGTGAGTGTAAAATCATGAAACCCTCACTGGGAGTTGAGGGGGGAGATTGGTCAGTTTTTCATCCCACTGGGCTTAAAATAAGCCATTTCAGAAGCATCTCACAAGCATAGAGAAAGAAGAGACAGGAGATAGATCCACAATCCTTTGAACCTCCTGAATCCGGGAGACAAAAAATTGTGACACTAGAGATGCAAAAGATGGTGAAAAGTCATAGCAGAGAAGCAGCAGCAATAGAAGCAACAGACCAGAAACTTGACAGAGGTGAGCGTGGTGAGTTTTCTTACCCATAGTATAAGTAGGCAGACTTCTTTTAGGCAGGAGACTTGCTAGTGGAGTTCAATTGGAAGAGTTCAATAAGTTCTGCAATACTTTCTTAAGCAGGGTGAAGGGCAGGCCAAAGGACCATGGGCGTTAAGGATGCTTGGGGGCATAGGTGAAAAAAGGCTGTCCTGATCAAAGAACTGTATTCTGAACATTTATTATCCTGAATTATAACCTCTTCACTACTCTGACACAGACAGTGTTTTTATTAACATTTTGCGCTTCTGTGATAATATTTGTTACAATTTGGTGGACTAAAATTGATACATTATCATTAATTAAATCCCATCATTTACATTTAATTTTCACTTTGTGGATTTTGACAAAGGATAAAGTTATGTTATCCATTAAAATATCATCACACAATAACTTCACAGACCTAAACATGCTGAATTTGGAATACAGTTAGATAAAGGATTTCATGGTAAAGTAACTACTTCCAAACAATTTCTCAAAGATATTAATATTCTGATGTGACTCCTGCAGAAATAAACTAATCTGGGGACATATTAAAAATTATACCAGCCCAAAAGACAACTTTGTATATTAGTTTCCTAGGATAACAAGGCATTACAAACTGAGTGTGTCTTATAAGGACAGAAATTTATTGTCTTAAAGCTGTGGAGGACTATGGTCCAGAATTAAGGTGCTACCTGTGCTGATTGCTACTGAGAGCTCTGAAGGAGAATCAGTCCACTGTTGCTGTCTGTGGCAGTCTGGTGCTTATGTTAATTTCTGATTGAAATGTAGGGGTGGAGTCTAGTCTATTAATCTGGAGCTAGCCATTGAGTAGCCAATGAGGCCTCTGTGTGGCTATGGCTTTCTCCTGAGACGTCTGGGAAATCTTGTGATATTTCCCTGGTGGAGATGAGAAGCTATCTCTCCAGTTGTTAGGACTTAGTCTGAGAGATGATGAATCATGGACAAGACAAGATGGCAGCGTCCGAGAGGCCAGAAGAGCTGGCGGAGAGACCACACGGCTTTGACCTGATGGAGCCAGACCTCTGAAGCTGGGGCAGCCACATGGAGAACTCTGTCAGCAATGAGTTGCTTCTGCCACCACGGGATGCTGTTGATGGACCCTGAGCCCTGGAAGCGAGGAGCCATGGGGAAACTCCCTGCCAGCGCTAGCATTCTGCACCCACCGACCTGTGACTTTGTGAGTCAGAAGGAGACTTTATAGACTGATTTCGGGTGTGTGGGTTAATATCGGACTTATGACTTTGAACTGGACTGGGCTGGGATGTTTTCTCAATGTTCCATTCCTCTTGTATATAAACCTATCCCTTATATCCATATGCGTGTCCTTGAATTTGTTCCTCTAGTCTACCTGGACTAACACACTGTCCTGCATTCTGGCAATGATAAGTGCTTCTTGATTTTTCAATCTATAGCTCCATATTCATATATCCATCTTCATTCTGCTAGTATCTCAATTTCATTTATCCTCTTCTCTAAAAGTGTCACTGATAATGGATTAGGACCCACTCTACACTATTAGGAATTTCAGGGTGGCACAAACAGCCAGAGGTACCAGCCCATCCAGAGGCACCAGAGAAGAAAGGTCTGACAATCTCTGGACAAAACAAGTCAAGCATTGGAAAGTCTATGAGGGCACATTTCTATTCTGGCCCACCTGTGGGCACCCTGAGTTGAGGGCAATTCAATTGAAGCTACTTCTTTAGGCCCCTGTCTTGGTGGCACAGTGGGTTACCCATCGGGCTACTGTCCGCAAAGTCAGCAAAAAGCCCCCAAGGTGGAGAGAAGAGGCTTCTGAGATCCCTAAAGATTTACAGACTCAAAAGCCCACGGCAGCAGTTCTGCTGTGTCCTGCAGGCCACTGTGAGTCGGACTCTACGCAGTGGCAGGGAGTGTGTATGGCCGCATGTTAGCTAGCAACATCGTCAAAGATCTTACTTTCAAACAAGGTAAGGTTTACCAGTGCCAGGGTTTGGGACTTCGACATATCTTTCCAGGGTCACATTAATGAAACCAAACATAATTATGGTTTGTGTACAACCAGTAAGTAATGATTTATCAGGTATTTATTTCAAATTTTATTAAAAATCTATGAAAGGGGGACCTGTCAGGAGCCATC
>PVJH01030909.1:0-24283 GCA_004026705.1 Nesogale talazaci
AGTATGGACTGCCTAGCCACGCAATAGGCAGGCCCACAAGAGGGCCAGTAATACCAGGGAGAAACACACTTCTCCGGCCTTTGAGATCCAAAGGGGAGCATTCATTTAGCTCCAAAAAGAAGGAGGTGTGGGAAGAGACCAGGGAGAAAACCGGGTGAGGCGTGGTGCATTGTGGGTATGGCTATTCACACAGCATGTATACACATTATTCAGTGGAAAACTGATGGGCTCTGCAAACCTTCAGCTAATTCGCAATGAAAGTGTTTTTGTTTTTCCATTCCCCCCTCTCCCAAATAATGCAAGGAGACAACATATAATACTGGAGAAAGGGTTGGTGAAAAGAATAGACCACTGTTTTTTTTTTTAGAGGTAGAACATAAACTCACTGACTCACAACAACCCTGTTGGGTGGGGGGCAACGGCCCCAATGGGTTTCTGAGACTAACTCCTCTAAAGAGGCCTGTCTTTCCCCCTCAGAGTGGCTGGGGGCTTCAAACAGGTGGCTTTGAGATTTGCAGTCCAGCTCATCCCCTACTATGCCACCAGGGCTCAGGGAAAGAATATCAGCCATTTTTGGAGTCTCTCCATTAATCAGACACCCATTAGGGGATGCCTGTTTGGGGATGTTTGGGGCAGGAGCCCTTTGCTCTGAGTAAAATGGGCTTGACAACTTAGTCAGGGACTCAGACCTCAACCAGGGTGAGCTTCCTTTGCCAGGCTCCGTTTTACAGATGGAGAACCCGAGGCCAACAACTGGCTCTGAGTCTCCCCCTGAGAGGACTGGGTGAGCAACGTCCAGCTCCAACCTCCCCGGACTTGGAAAGGGCACTGGGTCCTTTAAAAATAATCTTGGTTGCTTTAATAGCAGCAGCACCTGTTGTCTCCGCTTCCGCAGAGAGGAGCTATTAATTTCTGCTTCATCAAAGCTGTGTTTCTGGTCCGTCTGAACCCTGTCTCCTTGGGACTGCAGCTGTCTACACAAGAAGGCCAGATGCCTCCGAACAGAACAAGACACCTTTCTGCTGCGCCCGGTCCCCCCACCCTCGGCTGAAGAAAACCTTTTACGTGGCACCGCAGCGCAGGCAGGTAGTGGCTCTCTCTGCAGAACCCTCTTCATTCCACCTGGTCACAGAAGCCTGAGCCTTCACCAGGGAGGGAGGTGGAAAACTACTATCAACAACTGACACTCCCCCCCCAGCCCCAATCTCCTCCTCTCTCCCTCCCACTCGGCTGGGTCTGTAGCCAGCTGTGGCCAGGACTTCAACTGCTGGAAACCGGGAGAAGATAGCTCATGTGGGCTGCAGCTTCCTGATCTGTGACAGGCAAAGCCAGGACAGGAAGTTAAGAAGTGTCGATACAAGACCATAGAAGGGGTTGTTTGTCTATATGTGCTCCAGCCAGGCCTGTCTGCTCTGAGAGGTTCTGTCTCCTCTCCAACCCGCTGTCATGATAGTACGCCCCAGCGACCGCTTTGAGACATCCTCACGCATCTTAGATCACATTCCCTTGAAATGTTGCTTGAGTGTGGGGAGACAATACGGCTGAAAGGACCAGACCAGGGCTGGAGGGCGGGTGGGATAAGGTTTCCCCATGAGATTGTTATAGGATGGCCCTTGTTACTGTGGAAGATCCAGCAGGTGCTGATGGAAAAGCGGCGACCAAGCCTTGAGCTACTCAATGCCGCTTCCTTTCCATGTGATTTTGGTTTGATAAGTGCCCTCCTCCCTGCCCTCCCCATCCCCCGCTGTGGTCCTGTGTCCTTTGAGAAGCTCCATCAAGAAGACCCCTTAGGAATTCCCAAACACAGGCCTCATGATTTTCTGAGCTGACTTCTCAGCCTTGAACTCATCTTCGAGGTCTCCACAACCTCCTGCCAAAGCCTTCTTCCATCCGAAGGAGGGGGCCCCATTTCTGTGATTGTGGCAAAGCTTCATTGGTTTGGAAAAAAGAGAAGAAAAGAAATCCCCATCTTTCTTCCAAGGAAGGGTTGGTGTTTTCGAACTCGTGACCTTGTATCCCAGTCCAAGCGAAACCACTAGCCACCAGGGGTCCAAGTTTAGACACGTTCTGTTGGGAATCAGACCAAGCGCGTATGACTCGGCTCCCCCAGTAGCCGTGCTTTTGATTGCCCTGGTTAGACCTCTTTGGGAAGTTTTGAGACTTCAGTCAAATGTTGAATGTCCGGGACGGGAAAAAAACGATCAAAATTCAAATCTGGAGAAGCCGGTTGCTGCAGTCATGGTAGCCGCACTATGAGCTGTCGTTTCCCCAGCGCACAGGAGGCATGCAGCCTGTGGCGGCAGCAAGGCTCGACCAGGGGTGTCCCGGGAGAAGGATCCGGGAGCCGGCCCTGCACCTTGGGGCTTCCAGCGGGGCGGGGAGGCGGCGCAGCACGCATGCGCGCCGGTGCCGGGCGCCTATAAGAAGGCGGGCGGCGGCGGCGCGCGGACTCGGACGCCGGCCTGCTGGCGTCTGGCGAGCGGCGCTGCGCGCGATCTCTCCTGGCACCGCCGCAGTTCCGCGGGAGCCTGGTGTGCCGGCGCGGCCGGAGCCGGACGGAGGAGCTGGGCGCCTGGCAACCAGACACAGCCCGGGGTGGAGACGGGCGGACAGCTCCTGAACCCGCGCCCGAGGTAGCCGGACAGGCCACACGGACCTCCCCCCTCCGGCCGGTGGCGGATCCCCGGGCGCCCGCGGAGGGGTGGCGGCCGGCGGCTCCTGGCAGGGCGCTCGCGCGGCCGGCCGGAGCCATGCGGACCAAGTTGGGGGCGCTGGAGGCTGCGTGCCACCCGCCGCTGCCCGGTGCCCTGCGCGCGCCTCCCGCCGCCGGCCTCTGAGAGCGGAGTGAAGTTGGGGGACGCCTGGGACGCGAGCGAGACCCCGAAGTGCGGAGCTTTACCCGACTCGGCGATCGTCCCGTCGTGGGTGAAGAAGCCTCGGGGTGGGGTGGGGGGGACGCCGCTGACTGCACCCGCGCAGCCACCAGTAGCCCCGCCGAGGGACCGTGGGCAGCGATGGCTTAGTTGTCGCCAGCCGGACGCCGGGCAGTGGGAAGTGGCCGGAGACCAGGGGCGCCCGGGCCGCCGCCGCCGCCGCCCTCGGAAACCGGACTACGGGACGAGGCTCTCCTGGCCTCCAAAGCCGCGCCGCCCGCGCCCAGGGTGGGGCCATGTGGCCCGGCCGCCGGCAGGCCGCCGCCTCGGGGACCGCCAGGGCGCTGCTGCCGCTGCTGCTCGGCGCGCTGCTGGCGGCGTGCGCGCAGGCGAGCGGCGAGTACTGCCACGGCTGGCTGGACGCGCAGGGCGTCTGGCGCCTCGGGTTCCAGTGCCCCGAGCGCTTCGACGGCAGCGACGCCACCATCTGCTGCGGCAGCTGCGCCCTGCGCTACTGCTGCTCCAGCGCCGAGGCGCGCCTCGACCAGGGCGGCTGCGACAACGACCGGCAGCAGGGCGCCATCGAGCCTGGACGGACTGATAAGGACGGCACCGACGGCTCGGCAGGTAGGGCCCAGCGGGCTGGCGGGAGCCTGCGAGCCTCGGGAGAGAAGGAGCAGCCTTGGAGCCTGTAATCCAGCACACCTAGGGGTGTGTGCCAGGCTGGCCCCGGTTTCCCCATTTGTCAGTGATGAGGTGGGTGGAGGGCAGGACCCACCACAAACTACATTCCTAAGTACCCGGTTTGGGGGGGAGGTGACTTTTGAGCCTCTCCCATTTCTTCACTTTTAGCAAGGCATGCCAGGAAATGGAGGGGGCTCACCCCCTTGGGAGGGGGCCTGACCAGGCCCGCCGGGTGAACTCTCTTCAGAAGGAAGGCTTTCCTTTTTCCTCACACTCACCCCCTGCTGTCTCATGCATCCCAACTTTCAGTCACCCTATCCTGAGTAGAACTGCCCCCTGGGGCCCCAGGACTGGAATCTTTATGGGAGCAGGAAGCCACTTCTTTCTTGCGCAGCGGCTCCAGCACAAACGGCTGGCTAGCAGCCCCCCACCTTCCCTGTACGCTGAACCATTGGGCCCCGTGGGCTCCTTTATCAGTCCCTGGAAACTGAGAGGCTTCCTGGGAGGCAGGTGGCCCCAGGTCTCTGGATACCTCATGTCACATCAGGCTTATTAGGTATGACAGTAGCGGTAGTCCAGTGTTGTTCTTTGTGGCACCCCCAGCCCAATTACCTGTTTCATTTTTCCTGAATTGCCAAACCATCCATGATTGAGTTTGATAGATTCGACCTCCTCCTCTTCCTTGTCAGAAGCCTTTCCCAGGCTGACGCCCTGAAGGACTGGTCTCTCTTAATAAGCAAGGTCTCTCTCTCTCTCTCTCTCTCTCTCTCTCTCTCTCTCTCTATATATATATATATATATATATATATATGTTGGCAGTTCAAACTCACTGGCCACATATTGGAAGAAAGATGAGGCCGTCTGCTCCTGGATACATTTATAAGCCTTGAAAACCCTGTATAGAGTCCCTGTGGGTTGGAATGACTTGACGGCAATGGGTTTGACTTTGTTTTTTTTTTTAAGTTAACCTAAAACCAACCAAACTCTGACCACTGAGTTGCTACTGACTCATGGCGACCCTGGAAGGCAGTGTTGAAGTGCCCCTGTGAGCTTCCAAGACTAACTTTTTTTTTTTTTTTTTTTTTGTGGGCATCACTGCCTCTGGGGGTTATGGGAGCCACCCAGGGCCATCCTGAGAGCCGCTGCTGGATTTGAACCGCCGGGGCTCAGCCCAAGACTAACTCCTCATAGGAGTAGAAAATCTTGTCATTCTCCCTCGGAGCGTTTCAAATTTGTCACCTTGCAGTTAGCAGCCCAACTCTTAACCACTATGCCACCAAGGAGTTAGGACTCTCTAACCAACATCCGAGTTCCCTGGGCTGGGCTGGGTGGGGAGGAACTTCTGGTCTTGACAGAGGGGGCTCCCAGGCTGGGCCAGGGCAGCTGCCTCTGCAGGCAGGCATTTGATCTGCACGCTCCTCCCCCATTCTGCTGCTGGAATCTGAAGAGATGGACTGAGAGAAAATGCCCTCCTCCATCTCCAGTCCAGTGGGGCAGAGAAGGAAGCCGGAAAAAGCCCCAGAGAGGTCAGGCCTGGATGAGGTGCAGAGGAACAGTTGAGCTGGGCTCCTCAACAGGCAGCTGGTAGCCTGACTGCCTTTTAAACTTCACCCCCTCGCTCTCTAAAACGTCGCCCTGTCCTAACAGCCTTCAAGGACACCTCGTCTAATTAAGCAGTTCTGAGTGCCATTATAAAATAAAATGCACTGTCATCAGGTTAATAATCGACTATAGGGCAGGGTAGGACTGCCCCTGTGTGTTTCTGAGACTGTCATTCTTTTGTTTTATCTCGTTTAGGGGGGCATCACTGCCCTTTGGTGGTGGGAGTAGGAGACCCAGCCTTGCTGCTGGATTTGAATCTCCAACCCAGTGGGCTGCAGTCCCGTGCACAACCACTACGCCATCGGGGCTCAGCCCGACTGTCATTCTTTACAGGAGTAGAAAGTCCCGTCTTTCCTTGCAGGTAGTAGCGTGACACGTAACCAGGCTCCCATTTGCACCCCGAATCTGCCCTTGTGCTTCTGGGGAGAGAGCCTTTGTTTCCTTCCGCGAACGGTTTTTGAATTTGGGAGCTACCCATGGCTAGATTTGGCGCGCACATGTGGAATTATTTTTTGGTTCCCCTTTCTCTCGGTTTTTGCTGTGCCTTTGGTAACTTGCTTGGGGGCCAGCCGCTCCTTTGAGACAGACGTTTTTATGGCAGGCTGAGAAGGAAACTCGGAGGCTGCTGCCCCAGGAGGTAATCCAGAACCCAAACCACAGCCGTGGAGCCCATTCCCAGAGCGTCATCGGCCCCCGTGGATTTCCAAGGCTGGAGAGTTTTGTCGGAGCACATAGT
Source organism: Nesogale talazaci (assembly GCA_004026705.1). NCBI lineage: Eukaryota > Metazoa > Chordata > Mammalia > Afrosoricida > Tenrecidae > Nesogale > Nesogale talazaci. Next base: position 5,896 of record PVJH01030909.1, read on the forward strand.
CTCCTCTTTCAACCTCACAGGACCTAGTGGAGTTTAAGTCCCAGCCTTTCACTTAGGAGCTCAAAAGCTTCACCCACAACACCTCTTGGGCCCCCTCTTTATCCTGGCAGTATAAACAGACCTCCAAGAGCCTCCCCTGGATGCTGGAACAAGTGGTTCTACATGTGAAAAGGGGGCAGTGTTGCTATATGGTACTCAGGATGCTGATGGCGCAGTTGGGTAAGCGTTGGACTGCCATCTCCAAGGTCGGTGGTTCAAAGCCAGCAGCTGCTCCTGGATTGAAAATGAGGCCATCAGAAGCCCTCCGTAGGGCTGCTCTGAATCACACTGAACTCAACAGCAGTGGGTGGGCATAGTCCTTGGGTGCCCAGGCGGCACTTGGCTGCTCACGGAAAGAAGCATGAGACAGTCCCTTGGCTCCTCTGTAAAGAGGCAGCCCTGAAGACCAAACCCTGCGAGGCCGTCCTTCGCCATGCTGCACGGTTTCTTTGACTCAGATTCAAAATAACTGCCCCGCAGTGAGGGAGGCGTGGGCAGGTGGTACTTGCTCCGCTCATTACTGGTCCGTAGTTGTCAGCCTTTGTAGTTAGTACCTTGCTACCTTCCTCCACTGCTCCGTTGGGGGTGGGGGTGGGGGTGGGGGGCAGAAAGCTAGAGCGGTCAGCAGAAAGCCGGGTTAGAGAGTCTATTCTTACAGGCAGCCAACCACCCTTCCAAGAGTCTGATCTGTGAGGTGCTGGGGAAGGTGACTCCTTCAAGGGGCTGTCCCACAGGACTGGGCTGGCACGCGGCTTTGCCAAAACAAGTCCGAGCCAGCCCCTGGCCTCCTGTGCTTTTCAATCAAAATGTCAAGGCGGCACTCCCTCAGGAAACTGGAGGTCCTGAGCAGCACGGGGTGATGCAAGGATCCAAGGCTCCCGTCCTGCCCCCATCAGCCTACCGTTCTGCTTTCTGTAGGCTTTGTAAGTGCTGTCTCAGAGCCACAAAGCCAAACTCAATGTCCTCGAGTGCATTTGCACTCAGACCGGCCCTGTGGGGCAGGGTAAACGGCCCCACCGGTTGCCAAAGCTGCACTAACTCTTGCCGGGAGCAGAAAGCCCCTTCTTTCTCTTGCAGAGCAGCTGGTGGTTTCCAACGACTGGCTTTGCGGTTAGCAGCCCAGTGTGAAAACAGGTTCCCACCAGGGTTCCATTCTCTTTCTATGGCTTCTAGAATATACGTAGGTGTGTAAGAAACACCCAAGCAAAATAATTAAAAAGCACAAGTAAAAAGAGTGAAATACTATTGGTTCTAGTGAAGGGTCCTTAATTTTGCTTTATCTTTATTATTGTTTTGCAGAATAAATCTCACTCGTTGCATACGGGAGGGGCGGGGGACGACTTCAGAAGTGTGTTGCTTTTCCATTCTGTTTTCTCATAAACTTTTTGGAGTCTCTTTGTATCTCTCTCTCTCTCTCTCTCTCTCTCTCTCCTTTCCTTCCTTTCCCTGGTGGCATTGTCACTGACTGCCAGCCACAAGGGTGATGGTTTGAGCCTGCTGGTTGGTCCGTGGGAGAAAGACGAGGTTGTCTGTCTGCTTCTGTAAAGACATACAGCCTTGGCAACCTTGTGAAGAGTCTCTCTGAATCACCTCGATGGCAGGTGGTTTGGTGTGAGTCTGGGTTGTCAGGTGTGGGTTTCGATGGCGTCAGGCCACTTCATGGAGGGAGGGTCCTCCTTTGCTTCACCAACCACGACGACCTTTTCTGCCATGTTTCCTGGTGGCGAATCCAAAGCAAGGCAGCCAGAATATCTCGCCACCCTCGAGTCTCGAAGGAGCATTCTGGTTGTGTTTCTTGCCAGGGGGTTGCATTTCTCCTGGCAGGCCCTGGTAGAGTGAGTATTCTGTGCCAGCAGCACAATTCTAGGGCATTGGTTTTCTATCTTCCTTTTTCAGTGATCTCTTAGGGCAGGTGTAAGTCTAGGCAGACCAAGGAATTTTAGAACTATAAGCATCTTAAAACATTAAATCCATATTGTTTATAGCACGACTCCTCCGCCTCCTACTGTTTTACCTGACTGGCCACTTGTCCCTAACTGCATTGAGTCTAACGAAAGATTAGCTCTTTTGCTTGGGGGAGGGGACAGCGCACCTGGCGACCCCAGGTGTGTCAGTGTAGGATCCCATTTTCATTGGCTGATGCTTTCGGTCGACCACCTCTAGATGAACGTGAACCTCCAGCCATTCCACTAGCACCCGAGCGCAGGACTCAGGGACTCCACCTTTCCCCAAACCCAGGGCCACGGAGTCCATTCCGACTAGATAAGGTTCCCGTGGAGTGTGGCTGGTGGATTTGAACCTCAGACCTTGTGGAGAGCAACCGACCGCGCAACCCACAGCGCCGCCTCTGGTGTGAGGAAGGACTGAGCATCCTGCAGGCGGACTCCGAGGCAGCACACCGCCAGCCCCGCCCATCGCTACGTTGGGCGGGGCTTGCTAGCTTACCGCTTCCTGATTGGGCGATCCCACGCCACGTGACCCCGCCCCTCGCCACGCTGGGCTGGGCTGGTGAGCGCATCGCGTTGGGGAGTTCGTGTCGCGTGGAACGCAGCCATCACCCGTCTGGCTCGCGCGGCGGCCCCCGATTGGGGGCCTCGGCGGTGATGGCGCCGGGCCGGGCTCGCGAGCGCCTCCTGATTGAGCGTGTCTGCTTTCTCCGCAGTGCCCATCTACGTCCCCTTCCTCATCGTGGGCTCCGTGTTTGTGGCCTTCATCATCCTCGGCTCCCTGGTGGCGGCCTGCTGCTGCCGCTGCCTGCGGCCCAAGCAGGAGCCCCAGCAGAGCCGAGCGCCGGGGGGCAGCCGCCTGATGGAGACCCTCCCCATGATCGCCAGCGCCAGCACGTCCCGCGGCTCGTCCTCCCGCCAGTCCAGCACGGCGGCCAGCTCCAGCTCCAGCGCCAACTCGGGCGCCCGGGCCCCGCCCACCAGGTCGCAGACCAACTGCTGCCTGCCCGAGGGCACCATGAACAACGTGTACGTCAACATGCCCACCAACTTCTCGGTGCTCAACTGCCAGCAGGCCACACAGATCGTGCCCCACCAGGGCCAGTACTTGCACCCGCCCTACGTGGGGTACACCGTGCCCCACGACGCGGTGCCCGTACCGCCCATGCCCCCCTTCATGGACGCCCTGCAGGCGGGCTACCGCCAGGTCCAGTCCCCCTTCCCCCACGCGGGCAGCGAGCAGAAGATGTTTCCAGCTGTGACTGTGTGACTTCAGGAGGGGCACGGGTGGCTGGCCCTCTGTTAGATGCACCTGCCCCCTACCTAATGTCTCTGGCTGCCTCTGCCTCTTTGTGTCGGAGGTGATGAGCCTTCCCAGGGCAGCCCCCGTTCTGCTGCTGGTGGTTTACAAGGCAAACACCTGAGCCCTCACCTGCCCTACAGGTACAGCTGTCAAAAGAATCCCGTCAACGGACAGATGAGAGGTTTTTCATGAGGTCACTCTCAGGATGGCTATTTTGTGATTCTCTCCACCTCGTCAGATGGGTGGGGACCTACCTTTTCCTTGGGCCAGTTTCTTAGCCTGTTTCATATCCACGCTGGAGAGGCCAGGTCATCAGTCTGCCTGGCGGTGAGGAACAGAGTCCAGGACAGAGCACTCGGAAGCCCTGTATAAATATACACATGCGTGTCACTCTTGTGATGGTCTTCTTGTAGAGGGCTGACCAATCTACGTTAAAGTGAGTTTCTACATTAAAAACAGACAGCGGGAGCAATTGCAGAGTCGCCTGACGATTGAGGACGTTTCCGAACTCGCCGGTGGCTTCCGTCTTGAACCGCGGGGCAGGGTGGTGACATGGCCCACCTTCCCCGCTGTCTTGACCCCCAGTGGCTTGTGGGGAGGACCGACCCACTCCTCAGATGCTCTTTTCTTTGGGTCGCTTTGGGGTTCTTTTGTTTGCGAATGATCCACCTCTGCTTTTCCAAGTTACTTTTGATTTGTCCCTGTGGCGTGTGTCTGCCACTTCCTTCTTCGGTCTGGTTGTCCCATCCCGATTCCCAGAGTGCCCAGGGTGGGTAAGGAGCACCGTCGGACAGGAAGGCCAGTGTTTGAGCCCCTCAAAACTGCAAACTCAGTCCAAACTCACTGTCCCGGAGCCCACCCCAAAGAGCAGACGAGTGAGTGGAACTGCCCCTGTAGGTTAAGAGAAGGCAGCAGCATTTCTCCAGAGAAGCAGCTGGGGGTACTGATCCGCTGGTCATGTGATTAGCAGTCCGCTTCATTAAGCGCTGCACCACCCACTGCCACGATCTTCTCATCATACACTTTCTCAATTCTCCAACTGAAAATGCCAAGGTGTCCTGTCCAACAGTGCTTAGGCTAGCTCTTCGACTGAAGACATGGCGTTGCGTCCGTCCGCCACAGATAGAGCGTCCCTTTGCAAATCCTTGTGGCCTTTGGCTTTTCTACTCCTGTTATCAACACCATTGCTTTTTTCCCAGGCTCAGGGGAATGATTCAGTCAGGAGCAAACTTTGCAAGGACCAGGTAGGTGCCTTTCTCTTGCCACCACGTGGGGGCTTCACACGTTCCTTTCTCTTCCCTCAGCAAGCCCAACGCCCATTGCCCTTGTTCTGAGGTCAGAAAGTCAATCGGGTTTCTTTCTGTATTGTCCACGTGAGTTAAAAGACAGAACGAACAAGGCACGTGTTTAAGTATGCATGCGCACATTTCCAAATGTGAGCCAAACCAAGACGTGTAATTAAACAAACCTTTGTGAGATTTATGTCTGTCTAATGACAATCCTGTAAAACTCTTGGCAGCCATCAGTATCAAGGCTACTCCATCTCTTTATTATTTTATTATCATCATCATCATCATTATTTTTGGAGATAACCAAAGACAGGGGAAATCATTTTGCTGATTAATAAATGTTTTCTGAGGTGAATGCTCAGGGGTGTTGGGTTTGTTTGTTTTTTAATTTCCAGTCGGGGATTTCTCAGATGGTTGGTTCATTATGCTGGCTTAGCCGATAAAATGGTTAAGAGCCATAAAGATGGCTTTTTGGAAACACAAACCTACTTTTGAGACGCGATAACTACCTTGAGAAGTTGATCGGTCTGCTCCATGAGTCAACAAGTCGTCTTTCATGTATTCCAGCGCGAATGCAAAGTGATCAGATTTTAACATTGGTAAAGCGGGACACCATTGACCGGGGGTGGGGGTGGGGGTGGGGGGCGGGAGAGGGAGTATATTCCCTTCCCATTCTCCCACTGTTCCCTAGCTTGTCGTGCATTCTTTCCAAAAATTGGTACTTTTTTTTTTTAAATGCCGCGGGATGAGGGAAAAATTAACATCAGGACGTCTGGTCACATAAGTATAGGAGCCCCGGGGGATGGTTATGCATGGGGCTGCCAACAGAAAGGTCAGTAGTTCAAAAACCACCAGCCACTTGGCGGGAGAAAGAGGAGGTCTTCTGCTCCCCTAAAGAGTTACAGCCTCGGACCCTCGCTGGGGCAGTTCTGTCCGACAGAATGCTAGGAGTCAAAGTCAACTCAGTGGCAGTGAGTTTTGTTTGTTTTTTAGTAGAAATGTTGACAAGAGACTGTTCTTGGCAAAGCAGTCGATGTGTTTCCTAGATGCTCTGTATAGAGAATTCCTCTTTGCCTGAAAAACCTAAAGAGCCATCCAGCTGATTCCAACCCATACGCAGCCCAGGTGTGTTGGTCGGGGTAGATCTGTGTTCCATCCACTCTTCCTTGGTTGATTGTTCAGAAGTTGACTGCCAGGCCTGCTTCTCGGTGTTTCTGAGGGGTCTGGAATCACTAGTCTCTGTCGGCAGCTGAGCTCCTTCCCTCGAGAACTCACCCAATCCAGGGCTGGAAAACGCTTCTTTCCTCTCAGGAGAAGGCTGCATGATAAATAGGAGGGATGGTCAAGACGCTGTGGTAGAAAGTCACAGACACCTTCGTTAGAAATAGCAAAGTCGTTTCTAGGCGTGTCGTCCTGCAGCTCAGGGCCCTTCTGAAGGTGACGCACATATCTTCTAGACTCTTGGATCTATACCCCGGTCAAAAAAGGAGTTGTAGCATCTTAAGGCGCCCCAATTGTGCTCCGTGTCAATGTTGTCTTGAGTTTGGAGATGCACAGGAAGTCGGAAAGGGCACCGTCAGGACCAGACGGCGGATGAGGTCAGGTTTCACAACAAAGTCCCTTGCCTCAAGAAACGAGCAGGTGCCTTGCTTGGTATATCACAGGGACAGAAAACATTCCTCAGCACAAAGTTCCTTCTGGTCTTTTTGACACTTCTTAGAACTTCATCCAAAGTCTCCATGATCGGCCTGTGCTTTGGGAAAGTCTTCTCAAGTTGACACCTTTGAAATCCCTCAAAACAGTCACCATATTTACTTTGGACACCTTTTCAGGAGAGGCCGGTAGCTGGAGAAGGACCCACTTGGTAGAGTAGAGGGCAGAGAAAACGAGGAAGGCCCTGGGCATGATGGACCGGCACAGTGGCTTCCTCAGTGGGCATAATTAAGTTTAAGAACCATTGTGGGAGTGACACAGAACCAGGCGATGTCTCCTTGTGTTGTACACAGGTCACTATGGGTCAGGACCAACTCAACCCCTAGCAACAACAACAACAACCTTAGAAGCTGGCTTCACTGGCCTAGCAGATTCCTTCAGTAACCTTATGCTGATTGGGCCTTATTCATTTTGGAAGGGGACTGAGAAGCCTTCAGGCACAGTAGGCTAAGCACTGTGTTGCTAACCCAAAGGGTGATTAGAGTCCACCAGCCACTCCGCAGAAGAAAGTTGAAGCAACTATGTCACCAAAGAGTGATGGCCACAAAACCCGACAGAGCCTTTCTACCCTCTTCCACAGCGGCCGGGTTGGGTTGGGTTTTTGGTTTTTTTAAATTTTTTTTGGGGGGGGGGGCATCACTGCTCTCTGGTGGTGGGAACAGGAGGCCTAGCCCCACTGCTGGAATTGAACCTCCGTCCCAGTGGGCCACACAACCACTACGCCACCGGGGCTCAGCCCTGGGTTGGGTTTTTAAAGAGCCCGAGACAAGTGCCTTTCAAGAGCACTTGTCTGCAGCCACCCGCTGATGACAGAAACATGTTTAAGCATATTTTGTTGGAAATCGCTCCCAGCTTGTACGAGCTGAAACCATCCTAGCAATTCTTGTTTATGGACTTCCGCGTCCGTCTGCCTTGCTGTCAACTCACGGCTGTGGAATTGATTCCAACTTCTAGCAAGGCTTCTGAGAGTAGACGTCATTACCAGCCTCATCTCGTCTCCCACAGGCAGTGAATGGATTTGAACCGCCAACCTTTCATCATTAACTGTCCAGTGCATACCCAAAGAGCCACCAGGACTCCCAACGAGAGAGCTGTGCTGCAACAATGCACTGCTATCAGGTGATTCCAACTTCTGGTGACTCCGTGGAGGAGGGTAACCCACTCTGCCATTGCAAACTCTTAGCCACCTCTGTGGGTCTCCGAGACTACCTGTTTAGGCCAGTTGAAAGCCCAGTCTTTATCTCACAGAGCTTCTGGTGGTTCCCACTGTGACCATGCAAAATGCAGCTCAACGCATAACCAGCGGGTCACCAGGGTTCCTGCAGGGTCCACTGCCCCTACAGATTTCCTATAGGAATAGAAAGCCCCATCTCCCTGGAAGTGGCTGGTGGTTTCAAACTGTTGACCTTGTGGTTAGGAGGCCAACATGGAGCCTCCTATGCCACCAGGGCTGGTCATGTCTTGGGATGCTAACCACAAGATCAGAAGGTCGAAGCCGCCAGCCGGTCCCCAGGAAAAAGATGGTGTTTCCTACTCCCGTAAAGACGTGCAGCTCAGAAATCCACAGGGACAGTACGACTCCTCTGAGGTCACTAGAAATTGGCATTGTGAGAAGAAAGAGCATATAGTGTATACGTAGATGACATTTTAAGTCTTAAACATTGTCTTGAGCATTTATAGACGTAATTTGCTGCCTGCACTTTTTCTCCCGCATTCAACCCTTTCCAGTCTGTTCCTGATCATTCTAGGGCAAGCAAAAGGATTTTTTTTTGGGGGGGCGGGGGGCATCACTGCCTTCTGGTGGTCATGGGCGCTACCCAGTGCTGCTCCTGAGAGCTGCCGCTGGATTTGAACCGCCAAGCCGCAGGCCGCAGTCCCACACTCAACCACTTACGCCACCGGGGCTCAGGCCTCCAGGGCAAGCCTTTATGTAGCATTTCAGACAGACAAGTCCAGCACCGCTGAGCCCAGGTCTGAAACTCTCCAGGTCTTGTATCCATCCCGGAGCCTGGATGGGATGCCTCAGCTCCTACCCTCCCCACGGCTGGCAGAGTTTAACGAGAGAAATGGCACAGACAGAAAGAGCGCTGTGAAGACTGGTGCATTTTCACACCTTCAGCCTAGCCTGCACACCTAATGGCGTAAGTCCCTAGCTGCTGAACAGGCCATCTGTTCCATTCACCTGGAGCTGGTTCCTTCTGAGCCCCGTGGTGCAGTGGGTTAAGCATGGGGCTGCTAACCACAAGGTCAGCAGTTTGAAACCACTAGCTGCTCTGAGGGGGAAGATGTGGCTCTCAACTCCATGAAGAGCCATCGTCTTGGAAAGCCCCCCTGGGGCAGTCCTCCTCTGTCCTCCTCTGTCCTCAAGGGTCCCTGTGAGATGGCATCAACTTCCTGGTGTGAGTTTGGAGTTTGAGACCTGCCTACAGAAGAAGGCAGGGGCTGGGGCTGGATCCGCCCAGGGCTGAAGGTAGGTCCTTCACTTGTTCCTGGTAGGAGTCTTCTAGTGGTGATCCCCCAGGTCCAAAGCTCAGGACCACCAGCAGCTCCTCTTGAAAAAGATGGGGGCTTTCTATTCTGTGAACGGTTACCCTTTGGGGTACTCCTAGGGCGATTCTAGCCTGTCTCCCAGGGTCACGGCGACTTGGCACCAGCTCAACGGCAGCGAGTTTGGTTTGTGTTCTCTCCTGCTTCAAACTCGGCGCCACTGAGACCATGCGGACGTCGAGTGACCCTACATAGCGGAGCTGTGGGTTTCTCAGACTGGAAGCCTGCCCAGGAAGAGCCAGCCTCATCTTGCTCTCTCAGAGTGGCTGGTGGATTCAAACCACCCACCGTGTGGTTAGCAGCCCAACATATAACCCACTCTGCCCCCGGGGCCCCTTTCCTGCCTTGCAACCCCGCCATCAAATCGATGCTGACTCACGGCGACCCTGCAGGACAGGGTAGAACTGCCCCGGTGGCTTCCTGAGAAACAGAAAGCCTCGTGTTTCTCCCTCCTGCCCTCAAGGGGCAACTACATATTTTGAGAAGGAATGAACCTCAGACAAAGGACAACAGCCGTTCTCATCACTCAAGTTTAATCCTCCTTTTTGTCCAGTGGCACGAAATCATCACCACCCTGTCGCTCTCTCGGGGTCTCTCTTGAAAAGTCCCGAGTTCAACTATTTTCAGTCAGCAGCTGGTGGATGTGGGCTGCTGAGCTGGCCCTTAATCCACGCTCCCACCAGGGCCCCTTCAGGCAAGCAAACGTCTACATATGTTGAAACAACACCAGCAAAAAACAAAAATGAAAAAACGAAACTTTGTTGCCTGTGGAATCTTTCGTGGTCATTAATTGCAAGGATAAATGTTTCTGTGAAGTAAGTGCCTTTAAGACCCCAAACTGGTTGCTGATTCTGATCTCTGGGCACGACTCCATGTGTGCTGATTCTGATTCCTGGGCATGACTGTGTGTGTCACAGGGGAACTGCATCCTAAGGCTTGCAATGGCTGGGGTGTTTTTTCAGAAGATCTCCAGACCTTGCTTCTGAGGCACCTTTAGGTGGACTCTAACGTCTGGGTCAAAGACCAGGTGTGGTAACTCTGGGCACCATTCAGGAACTCCACTATGCCTTTAAGAGGTTGAGTAAGTGAGAGATGACAAAGGGTTAAAACTTACTCTCCCGCGGGGGGCCCCCCCCCCCACTTAGTTACAAAGTTACTAATGGTTACTTATTTGAAGTTTTCTTATTGGCTTGATTGGCTTTCTGTAGTTTTCCCTCTCCTGCTGCGGGTAAGACACTGGACTGGGAACAGCAGGTTGGTGGTTCAAATCCACTAGGTGCTCTGAAGGAGAACAAAGAGGCAGTCCCCCTCTGGGAAGACTTAGAGCCTCAGAAATCCTCTATAGGGTCAAGATGGGTTGAAATCAATGCTGTAGATATGGGATTTTCTCTAGTACAGAATGAGAAAAGGGAAGATTGAAATCGTAGAAGCCCGTGTTCCCCGTCCAAAAATACGTTAGGCAATTTTGGATGCAGAATTTAACCCCGACAGGGTGACTTTGAAATGAAACAAGACTTTGTGGAGGGCTTCCATGGCTTGATTTCCACAGTGAGAGGAAGAACTGAGAAATTCATGTGAGTTTTATCCCCCCCACCCCCCACTTCTACATGAGAAGTGATCATAGGAGCAAAAAAATCAATGGAGAGTGTTCAAGCACAAAGGGGGGTTTTGAAACATTTGTAAGGTGCTCAGGCGGCATAGGGGTTCTGTGTTGGGCTGCTAACCGCAAGATCGGCAGTTCAAAACCACCAGCCACTCTTCAGGAGAAAGACGAAATTCTCCACTCCCATAAAGCGTTACAGCCTCAGAAATCCACAGGGTTGTCCTAGAGGGTCGAGTTGGAAATCACTTGATAGCAGCAAGAGCTTTCAAAACGTGTGTGGAAGGAAAACATCTCAGATCTTCACGTTCCATTTTCCCAGTGAATGTTGTGATGCCTCTGGGCATAATCCTGCGGGTCCATCACAACCATCTCAGGGTCGGTCCTTCTATGTAGAAAGCACCACAGGTCAGACCATACGTGATCTACTCAGAAGACATAACAGCTGTCGGGGACCGACTCCCCTCTGCGACGTGTCTAAAAGGATCGCATATGTGTAAGCACGCAGGTGGTTAATGATCACGGGGGAATCTAAAACAGAACACGCACGTCTTACAGGATGCTATCTCCTCTTCCTCCTCTTCCTCCTCCTCCTCCTCCAAGGTCCTGTTCTCAATTTAGGACTAATTAAAAACAACAAACCTAAACTAAAACCGTCTTGTTTGTAGTGCTCGGCTTGCCCCGTGTCAATGAGAGCTGGTTCTCTGGACCCTTCTCTGGCCTGGGTGGTAGCTGAGAGACCAGGTGACCCTCAACACGAATCTCCCTGTCTCTGAGCTCAGTGCGTTCTTAGCCAAAGGGGCTGGGAAGAAGTCACCCGTTATGATGGGTCCAGTGGGTTAGCATGGAGCTAAAAGTCAATGGTTCAAACCCATCAGCCGCTTTTTCAGAGAAAGAGGAGGCTGTCTGCTGCCATAAAGATTCATAGCCTTGGAAGGAAACCCTATGGAATCCTCCCTATGTCAGGTGGTTTGGGGCCTGGGTAATGCCGCTCTACAGGGGTCTAACTTGTGCCATGGCTGTGGCAGCTGACTTCTTGTGGTTGTGGCTAAGTGTCACGGAGTCCAATTCATAGCCACCTGGTCCTGCCCCCCCCCCCTCCCAATTGGGCCTATGTTGGAAACCTTCATTGCAGTCACTGTGTTCGTCCAGCACATCTTCCACAACAGATCTGCTTAGTCTTTGGCAGCCTGTGCTACTGTCAATATTCCTCCCGGCACCTGCCTCTCTCCCTTGGGCTGAGCAACATGCGTGACCTGGCTGACCACGCCGTGTCCATCTGCCCATCGGCTGGTGAGTCTTTGGGGGTGGGGGTCTCCTATCCTTTGTGAAGGATGATGGCTTGTTGTTTGCGTTCCCTCAGAGGAGAAATGAACTACTGCTAAAAGTAACCACACTTTAAAAAAAATAAAAATAAGACCCCAAGATGGGGTCTGGCCCCAGAGATCACACACCCAGACCCTTCTCTGTGATGGGATGTGTGCTGCAGCTTCAAAGTTCCAGGAATCCTTCCTTTCTCCTTTCATCTCAGTGTCCAGGAGCTGTTTGAAGCCCCCTCAGGAAGAGGCACATTCCTCTGTCGAGGGTCCCTCGCTCCCCGCAGAGGGACAGACAGCCCAGGCAGGGCAGGGATCCCGTTCTATTCAAGCCAGGCCTTGTTTCTGACGTCTATGTGGGGACAGGTGAGCTGCAGAGGCTGCTCCACGGGGGTGGGGGTGAGCCTGTGCCTTCTTCCCAGAGGCCTTTGTCCATCCACAGGGGCCGTGGAGCATTCTGCCTGAAGCACTGACACACCCTCCCAAAGTGGGTTAACTCAGACACAGTCCGGCCCCTTACACACCTTCCTGGCTCTGTCTGAACGGCACTACCACGTCCTCGAGGTCGGGAATGAGCTTTTCCACTTTTTATCCATGTCTCTTTCTGCCTCAGTTTCTCCCACAGCACAGTCACCCCTGTGTGTGTGTGTGTGTCTATGTGTGTTTGCACACACACACATGCACGCGTCAAAAGCAAACAGCCCCGCAGACCTGGTGGCGCTGCGACAAACAAGGCCAACAGTTCAAAACCATCCACAGATTCCTCAAGAGAAAGACTCGGAAACCCACAGGGGTGAGTCAGCCCCGGCGGTGCAGTGGTCAGACGGGGTTTCTAGTCCTGCCAAGAGTGTGTTGTCTCTCTCTGGGGACAGCAGCTACGCAGGCTCACCTTCGGCCCCGGGGCAGCAGGAGTGCGTGTACCATGGGCGTTTGCCCCCAGAAACTTACTTCCTGCCTGCACGGCCCCTGGTCTGAAAGGCGTGGGGAGTTAGGGCGGGAGTGGGGACCAGGATGTGTCTTTTAGAACTTTCTATTAATTGAGACGACTTGAATTTTATGTTCGTTTTATATTCATATTTAAGCTTGGTGGCCAACTCTATGAACAATTCCATAGAATTAACGGCGGGGGCAATTACAGTGGAGACAGGCTCCTGGAATTCGGGGGGCTTGGACCAAGCTGTGAGCGGGGCTGTACGCCCTTCCTGGAAACACCCCGGCAGTGGAATCGCGAGCCAAGGGCAGTGTAATTGCAAAAGGAGACAACGAGCTGAAGGCCGAGCCTGGGGGCCAAACCTCAAGAATCTGAAGGCATTTTTGGGTAGTGTGTGCACCTTCTCCGGAAGACGTGAAACTTAACTTCTGTAAGCAGGTCCGCATGTGCTCAGCACGTCTAGCGGTGGTGAGTGGGGCCGCTTTTTAAAAAGCTGTTTGATTGGCCCTGTAAATCGCTAGCCGTACAACGCAATCTCGCGAGCATATGGAGAAGGGCTTTGCAGGCCTCACCACAATCCATTTCAGATCAGTTTCTTCTTCGTCGCACTCTTTGTTGCTAGCTTCCCCTTCCCCGGCGCCCCCCCCCCCAACCTCCCTGACACACCCCTTAGGTAGTTGTTAATCCAGTCACTGTCTCTATCCATTTACCTATCTTGGATCTCATATTCAGAAAACCACCCAAAGCACCAACAACAAGAAACCGTTTTTTAACAAATAATAAAATCCCACAACACTGACAAACAAAACAAAAAAACCTTGATGACAGAGGAAGTGGACATTAAAAACTGAAATGATTTTAGAATGAGTCCAAAGGGAGATCAAACGATCCCCTAACTGGCCTAACTACACCTGCCATAACTGGCTTTATACTGCTCTTTGTTGATAACAAGGCAGATGTGGTTAGGTCAGAGGGGATTCACTGAAGGTTTCATTGGGGAAGACCCGCAAATAAATCTTGGGCTTCCACTGACCCTCATAAACCAGGTCTTTGGAATCTAAGCTGTGATAACAGTTCCCTCCTTTGGTGAGTTTTATTGTTTACAATCAATCCTTGGATCACACCGACCGGTGTCCTTCTTCCGTGTGCACTTGGTTGATGCCTCACTTAGATGGCTGCTTGTTTGAAGACAAGCCTTTCAGATCTCAGACACCATTCTTCCCCATCGCCAGGCACCATCTAGTTTCTTCACCACACTTTGCCACAGCGCTCACATCTTCAGAGATCTCTTCACGAGGGCTAGGTCATAAGGACTCGTGGTTCTTCACGGAGGGCTACGATTCAGTGCAGGCCCCACTCAGATATCTGTGGTTCTAATGTAACTCTGGTTGAGTTTAAAGATGCCATTATCATTTTATGACAGAGAGCATTACAGATTATCACCGGAGGTGATTTTTAACATGTCCTCCTTGGGGAGAAGACAAAGTCCTGAGTCTGTAGGCTTGTCACCCCTTGCTGGTAAATTGCTGAGAGTTTTTTTCTGGGGAATAGAATGCAGGCAGAAGCCCCAAGAGGCCGAGGAGGTAGCTGCTGCCTTGGTGCTTGGAGAGACCATCAATCACAGAGTCTCAGTGTATGACCTAAACCTCCGAACAGTGAGTCTCAGCATTCCCAAGAGCTTCCAAAGTATCGCACTCTTTGCCAGAGAGAGAACAAACAGCAGAGTCCGGCCTCACAGCAAATGATTCCCTCCCGCGGGGACCCAGGTATGTCAGAGCAGAATTCTGCTCCAGGACGCCCCCAGCTGCTGGCTTTACGGAAAGAGGTCATCAGACTTTTCCTCCGAGACACCTCGGTGTGGACCCGAACCACCTAATCTTTGATCAGTAGCCGAGCTAACTCCAGAGAGAATACCTTTCTAAAGAGATAGATTTTCGGCAGAGATGGAAGCCATTTGAATCTGCAAATGGCCCTCCGCTGAGCTTCTGGTTCCAGTTTATCTCTGGAGAACAGAGGGAAGTACGACATTTCACTATTTCACACGAGACAAAGCACCCACTGCTGAGGGGGCCACAGTGGCCACTTTGTGCCTGGCTCCAGGCTGGTGGGGGTGCCAGTGGAAAAAGCAGGTTTGGTCAAACCAGACCGAAGTCAAGGCAGCTGGTGGGTTTGAACCACACACACATACCCCCAGCACGACCAGAGTCCTTTATGTCAGCCCTCTAAAAAACAAACAAACTTAAAACCCAAACAAAACAAAAACTCTCACTTCCTTCGAGTCGATTCTGAGTCACAGCGACCCTCAAAGACAGGGCAGAACTGCCCCTGTGGGTTTCTGAGGTGGTCAGTCTTCGTAGGAGTAGGAAGCCTCGTTGTTCTCCTGAGGGGACACTGCTGGTTTAGAACAGACAGTTTTGCGGTTAGCAGCCCAACCAGTAACCCGAGATGCCATCAAGCCTCCTTAGATTGGGTACAGACAGGACGGCAGCACCACAATGGCAACGGTCAGCATTTGCTACTTTGGGCATGATTTTTGTGACTGCTGGGGATGATGTCAATCAGACCCTCCAGGGGCAGAGACCAACCTATCAACTGGGTAGAAAGAAGCCTGATGATACCAACTTGGTGTCACAAACCTTTTAAGTATGAGAGATGATAAGCAGAGATGATTACATCTCCTGCCTATCCCAGGACTACCAGTGGTGGATCCATTGGCTGACTTTGGGTTTTTCTATCCACGAGCCTGTGGCTCCTGCTGTCCCTGCTTCATTATCCTGCTTCCTGTTCAGTGGCTTCCCCCAGTCAGGGGAAGCCGGACTTGAACCAGACTGGATTTACCTATTTCTACAACTGGTCAAGCCGTTTCTTCATAAAAGAGAGTGATGAGGGCAACACATGTACAAATGTGCTCGACACACTGGATGGATGTCTGGATTGTGATAAGAGTTGTAGGAGTCCCCCCAAAATGATTTTTTAAAATAAATGAATAAATAAAACTATATCAAAAATGTTAAAAATAAAGCTTCCTAACCCCTCTCTCCCCCCCCCCCAATCTTTTACAGATACAAACATCACTGAGTTTGCACCTCGAGAAAATCCAGGCTGCCACAATTGTAGTAAATCCTCTTCAGCTTTTCACGATTAAAAAAAGAAAGGGAGGAAGAAAGAAAACATCCTGCCCCTTGCTCATTTTAGGCCAAGTTGGGGCAGAAGCTCTTTGCCCTGTTCTTTCTGGGCTGCAGAACTCTGCCAGGAAGTGAGGGCAGAGGCCTGACCAAGGCTGTCCCTGCTGTCCTGATTGGCTGGGAGGAGTCACCCTCAGCGTTGGGAAGGGACTGGGGAGTCATTCTTTGCAAGACAGACAGTTAACAGGGAGCCATCTCTTGCCAGGTCTTGTCTATGAGTGCCCCGCATGCCCCCCCCCCCCCACCACCGCCATCCCAGGCAGTGGGCGTGTACTTGGATGGAACTCATGGCACTCATAGACACTGGCCTGAGGTCTCCTTCCAGCCCCCTCAAACCAATCCCGAGTTCCAACGCTGTCCTTTTGAATGACTTTCACCACCCAAGGGCCCCAAGGTCAAAATGGGTTCAGCTTTGGGCATCTCACCACACAGTGGGTTGTTCAAACCCACCAGCCACTCCACAGGACAAAGATGAGGCCATCTGCCTCTGTATGGGTGGTCCAGTCTCTGAAACCCCGTGGATCTGTGCTGCTCTGCCCCCTAAGGATGGTCCCTCAGAAGTAGAACCCACTGTCAGGCCACTGTTTGGGCTTGATTTCCATAGGGAAGGCCTCCTAGCATAACAAAGGAACCCCCATTTCTGAAAGCAGTGACAGCCAAGGTGCACACTAATGAGAAGTCCTGCCCTTGGTGCTGAGGGGCACAACCATGTCTATGACAGAAGGTGGTAGGTGATGGCAGGGTCGGAGGGCAACCTTCTGGGGACGTTTCTGTCCTCTGAGGGTTTGGGGCTCCAACTCCACATGGCTTCCTGTCTCCCCCACCCAACCCCAGCACACATACCAAGAGGTGAGGGCCCACTCTGACCCACAGTCTTGTCTTCAACGCTCCCAGGGGCTGCTGCATGTATAGCCTGCTAAGCAATGTTCCCAAATTGAACAAGGTCGGGCTCTCTCCTTTGAACTGAAGGCTTATTTGAGACAGGTTTGTGCGGACAGACGCCAGTCCACAGGATGAATCAAAGCCATGGATCGCACAGCTCCCTCTGAAAACCCAAGTAAATGCCCTTCCTTTGTATCCCTCCCTCCCCCAGGAGGGGGCTGAGGAGCTGCTGGAATTCCATGTCAAGAGGACATGCCACTTGGACGAGGGAGGGGAGAGACACTCTTCTAGGAGAAGGGAGAGAAATGCTAGGACCACTACAGGAACAGAGACTGCTCTGCTGGGGGCCAATTACAGGGCTCCCACTCCCTCCTGGAGGCCTAGAACCTGATACCACCACCACCACCCCCACACACCCAGCATACCCATGTGGAGGTAACCCAGGCCCAGGTGTGACAGACAGGTGCCCAGAGAGATGATCAGGTGGTAGGTGTTGAACTCAGCCTGGCCCTGCTGTCTGCATTGCCTACAGATGGAGAGGTACCCGGCTGGGTCATCCGTGAACCAGGCGGTCACGCGTCACCGAGACATGGGGCAGCCAGAGCGGCGACTTTAGGATGGCAAATAAAACCCAACAGCAGCAGTATTTGCTTCTGCGTCCGTCTGTCTGGCTGGCTGGGAGAAGAGATGTGGAGAATCAGGGTGCCAGGGCTGGTGATGGCTTTATGATGGAAAGCCCATGAGGCTTACCGACATCTGGTCACTTCTGACTCAGAGCCCCTCTGGGACGGAGCAGGATCACCCCTCCGGGTGTCTGTGCCTTTTAAATCCCTACAGGTGCAGACAGCCTCCTTCTTCTCCCACGGAGAAAGTGGGCTCCCTTCCTGCTTCATCGGAGTGGCCATGATCGGCTTACCTGTGACCACACGCCATCTGTAGGTACACAACAGGCCCGGCCCTGCGGGAAGCAGGGTACACACTGGTCTGTTGCCTACCAGCCTCCAGTCTTCGCCTCTGGAGGCCTTTGATAAGCTCTCTTGACGCCGGGGTTTCCTGGGCTGTTTGGATAGTCCTGCCTTCATCTTGCTTCTTCCAGCCCTTTCTGAACTAAATCAAAGCCACCTCCCGCTCCACCGACAGGTCTCCTTTCTTTCTGGGGGCCCTCTCGGAAGGAATGCCCAAGTGACCCAAGGCTGATCATGTGAGTGTTTTTCTTGGGCGGATGCCGATGCTGTAGAGGGAAGCAGGGGAGTGGACGTTATCTCAAAGGGCAGGAGGTTGCCATTACAAAATGGGCCATTCTGGGTGTGAAAAGAATTACTCCATTGTTTTCCAGCAAGGGGTGTGTGTGTGAGAGGGGACTGGGGATCTCTGTCCGAGGGGGAGGGTTATGAGTGGCGCTTGCAATGGAGTGGGAGGGGCCAGGTTGACAGGCAGGGTGAGCCGTGTCCTGTGCTCTCTGGATGTTGCTGTCTTCGGATGCCTGGCATTTGTGTGGGGGTCCAGTAAACGTCTTCTTCCACTCAGGACTGTGGGCCAGCTCCGCAAGCCAATCTCTCATCCCCAGCCAACAGAGAGGGGGCTTTTACACATTTGTTGGTGAGCTTGTGTGTGTCCAACGAGGGTGCAGGGAGGTC
>PVJH01030910.1:0-24300 GCA_004026705.1 Nesogale talazaci
GCAATGTATGGTTTGGAGTAATTGGCATGGGATAAATAGATGTTTTTAAATGTAAGTTAAAAGGCACAGCTAAATGCCTAGCCCTTCACAGAATCCTTGCCTGCATAAAATCTTTGTGGTTTAACTTTTTAGCTGTTCTTGTCTGTCTGATTCAAGGCTTCCCATTTAGGAACATGTCTGTTTCCTTTGGGACACCTCCTGCCTGCCAATGACAAGAACGTTGTTCTAAAATGAAATTTGGAATCCAATTTTAAATTGAATTTCACTCTCTAGAGTAAACAATATAAGGAAGCTGCCTATTAAATCATCAACTTTTAATTAAATCCTTTGCAGCTGTAAGATCACCATACTCAACACAGTGATAAATGTATTTTATTTTAATCTAGTTATATTTTGTACTAAACTCATTGCAAAAAAAATAGTGTGTGGGATTTACCAAGCAACCAAGCATTGCCTCACAATAACTTCTTTTCATAACATAGTCAAATGCTAAAAACACTGGGGTCAGCAACTTGGGTCAACTCTTCACTTTAAGGCTTGCTAACTTACTAGGTACTTGTGGCTAAATTCAATGATCTCAAGAAATTTGTTTTGCTCATAGAAATGTACAATGTGCCATTTACCATGAGGTTTTGCAGGGTTTTGCTTACTGGTTAGCATTCTGCCATTACCAAGAGAAGGGCTCCCCTTGGACAGTAGTTGCCTTGATACTGAGCCCTATGATAAACGCACATGGGACAGAGATACCCTCATTCAATTTTCAAGCCAAGCTGCATGCAGATGATACCTAATGCTTACTATTTCATGCCACTGGTATATTGTGATCATTTACTAAAATTCATTATAAATGACTTGATTCTAACTCACAGTGACCCTGTAGGACAGGGTACAATTTCTCCATAGCGGTTCCAAGGCTGGACTTATTATGGAAGCAGAGCACTACATATTTATCCTGTACAACAGCTGGTGGCTTAGAATCACTGACCTTTTGGAGCTCAATCACTGGACTGTCAGATCTCCTGGATTGTTCACTTTCCATTATCATTGCAGTAATGCGAGTCACTTGGTGAGTTAGCAGTTGACGTGCTTAGCTGGCAACCGAAAGATTGGAGGTTTGAGTGAAAACAGAGGGACAAAACCTGGTATTGAATTTCTGAAAAATAAGCCAATGAAAGTCCTTTGTAAAGTGACCAGACATGCTGCTTTTAGCGGGGCAGTCCTGATCTCAAACAATTTTTCCCACATCCTGCGGCATTTTAAAAAAGTCCCAATTTTTTAAAAGAATGCACGAAAACCTAGGGAATGGTGGGTAATGGGAAGGGAATATACCACCTCTACCCCACCCCCCACCCACCCTGGTCAATGGTGTCCTACTTTGCTAATGTTAAAAGGCTTTAGGGCAATTCTAGCATAACACATATGACATTGACATGAGTTACAATTAACTCTAGAGCAACTGGCAATTATAGTGATTTGACATGTTTTTCTTATACCTTAAAGGAGAATTGAGACAACTTCTGTGTTAGACTTAATTATTTATCATGTATCAAGAAGGCAGCCCAACTTAAATCCAAGGATCTTATTATAACTGGATAGCACTTTAGACTCACATAGCTGAAGGTTGCTGATGAAGAAAGATGAAGTGGAATGTAGGGAGATCATCAGTCACTGTATGCTGTGCCACATGGTTCCAAAGTCATTGGAAACATGGCAAGGCACTAATAACTCTCAGGATTGGCTGGCCCACCTGCTGCCACCCCTGGAGTCATACACAGAATCCCAGCAAGAATGAAAGCAAAAGGCAAGAGAAGGCAAATGATTCCTCTATGTCTCTCTTATAGAAAGACCACAGCCCCAAGGAGGCACATCAAGATGTGATCTGTCATAGATTGGATTCCATCCATACACTTTCACACAGGTAGGGAGGTGACATAAAATATAAGTGCCACTACTTATTCGGAGTTGTAAACATAATTAAATGACTCATTAGTTTAATCATGTAAGGATTATTAAATGGAAAGTACTCACCATGACTTTTGAATAGGCTTAGGGGACAAAAATTGAAAAACCTTATCATCTTGAAGTCCCTCGGTAGCACAGACGTGTAAGTCTCCTAATTAAAAAGGTGGTAGTTTGAACACACCATGAGATACATTAGAAAAAAGACCTATAAATGTATTTAGAAAAGTCTTAGCCTTGAATCCTGCACCTATGAGTCCAATTCTCTGCAAAATATAGGCATTACTGGAAGGCAAGAGGTTTGATTTCAGCTTGACTTCACCTGATCATTTGACATGAGCATAGGGGTAAGACAGGTGAGGTCCTTGCCACCAGAAAAACTGTTTTCTTATAGTAATGTATATATGTGAGGACTAGTAGTCATACATGTTAGGCATACAGATAAATAAAATAATAATATCATTAGTCCATCAAATGTGATACAAGTAATATTTGCAGTCTATTCCATATTGTCATGATGGTAAGGCTGAAATGAAAATGAAAGCAGAGCATAAAAATAGAAAGCAAACAAGCACCTTATGGATGAAAATCCTTAATGATAAGCAATCCTTTAGACATAGATAAAAAGGGAAGAAAACTGCAGCATAAGGCAAAACATATGTCTTGCACTCAAATGTTGCTATATAGGTTTTTGAAGACTAAGAATCCTAAAAGGGGCAGAGAATTTGATTTATGGCATAATAAAATAACTTATGCTATCCGTTTGTCATTTTGTCTAAGTACATTTAAATATTATAAATCTATATATAGCTTCTAAAGATTTAGTATACACATATTCCAAAACTGTACAAAAAAAGTACCACAGGGGCAGAGCCCTGGAGGCGTAAGTGGTTGAGTGGGAGACTGTGGCCCACAGGCTTGGCAGTTCAACTCCAGCAGCAGCCCTCAGGAGCAGCACAGGATAGCTCCCAAAACCACCAGAGGGCAGTGATGCATCCCCAAAAACAACCAAAAAAAAAAAAAAAAAGAACCACAAAAGTATTTCAAGTTTAAGAGGTCATATATTTCCTTTGCTTCTAGTTGTAATGCTTAGTATCTACAGAATAACTTATTTCTATAATGATGGAATAATAATTTCTAAGAATCACCAGAGAATCACTCAATGTTGATGAGTTTAGAGGAATATCAGAGAACTTATCATTCATCATCCTGTGTTTTAGACTTTTGCCAAGGTCTCATGCAATGTGAAAATTGAGATAATGGGAGTAGCATGAGACAATAGCATTTACTAAATTCTTATTATGCAACTAATAAGCAACTTTATATGCATTATTGCGTGTAATATTCACTGAAAAAGTGCATGAGATGCAATTTGGCTGTTCTAATTTTCCAATTGAATAAGACAGTTGGAAAATTAAACAGTTTAACATTATGTTGACAGATAAAGGATTAAAATATTTTTTAAACTTAAGCCATTTTTTTTGTTTTCAAAAGCATCATCACTGTTTCTCTTTTTTTTCATTAACAAAATAGAAATTCAAGCTCTTAAGATATTTTGATATTTCTTAAGATATTTTGAATCATGCTGCAAAGAACACTGGAGTACATCCTGCTGTCTGAGTCCCTGCTTTAAAGTCCTTGCAGTAAAGATTACAGTAGAGGTTCCATGAAGAGTCTATGCTTCTCTAAAGATACAATCCTGGCAATGCTATGAGTTATTGAAGTTCTGACTTGAAGGCTTCTGAGTGGAACTGAGAGATCATGACTTTAGGAAGAACTGCCAGCTGTCTTCTCAACTAGCTTCACCTTTTAAATCCTCACCAGCTACAAGGAGGGTTCAAAATTCTCCACATACTTGTCAACATTTGTTTTTTGTTTTCCGGATGACATCCATCTATGAGAGTGGGGTTTTGTGTCCATTTGGTTCAATGTAGCTGGGCTGTTTCTCAGTTTCAAAGTAGGGATCCCCTCTGAAGTGTTTGAGTGTAATGCAACCAGCTACATGATGGGATCAGAGATGGCACAATCAACTCTGTGAGCAGACAGCAGTTGTGGTGAAGTGCAAGCCATTTGATTAGGACACAACCTTGATGCAATAAGAAGAAAATATTCCTTGGGGTTGTGGCCTGCTCCTTTTTAACATATTCCTTGGGAAAGTGTGTCATTTCTGCTGAATCTGGGGAGGTGGTACTGGGGGGCCTAAGTGGAAGGGGGATATTTTGTGAGTGATGATGGCAACAAGTGTGCAAATGTGGCCTGTATACAATTGATGTATGCATGGATCCTGATGGGAGTTGTATAATCCCACAATAAAATGATTTATTAAAAAAAGGAGGCGGAAAGAAGAGCTTATACCAGGGGTTCAAGTAAAAAAAAATTGGAAATGAATATTCCAGCATGTGTACAAATATGCTTGATAAAAATGATGTATTGAATGTTAGAAGAACTGTAAAAGCTAAAAAAAACTGTAAAATCCCCAATAAAATCATTGGAAAAAAAGAACTAAATCATAAAACACAATAGAAAATACCAGGTTAAATCTTCATGGTTATGGATTAGGAAATGGATTTTAAAATATACCAGAAACATGAAAATGAAAAAAATAGATAAATTGGCCTTCAACAAAGGTTGTTGTAAATAAAAGACATAATCAAGAAAGTGAAAAGTACCTACAGAAGGGAAAATATTTGCAAATATCTTATAAAGATTTAATATACAGAATATATAAAGTACTCTTGTAACTAAACAACCAAGATATAAACAATACAAGTATAAATGGACAAAGTATTTAAATAGGTCTTTCTCCAAAGAAGATGCACAAATGACCAATAACAACATCAAAAGTTGCTTAGCACATTAGCAGTAGGGATATGCCAATCAAAACCACAGTGAGATACTTACTTCACACCCACTAGGATGATGTGTTAGGCTGGGTACCTTAAGGAAGCAGTAACAGTAACATTTTTATGTGTATGGAAATGGAAAGATACTTTTATCAAGAAATGACTCACACAGTTGTAGACTGGTTAAGTCCAGTGCAGTTCAAGTCCATGCATCAGATGGTAAAACAGAAGCTTCTCTTATGTAAAGGGCTGATGAACCAGGAAGCAGGAACATGAAATAAAAGGACCATATACTGGTTGATGTAGAGTAAAATGAATCCAAGTTCAGAATTCCATACTCAGTGTTCTAAGGCTCTTAGGATCCTCAGACGATAAGGCAAGAGGTCATTGAACTAGATAAACTCAAGCCTTTTAACTCTGCAGCAATGTTTCTCAAACTTTAATGTGCACATAGATCATTTGAATATTTTGTCAAATACTTGACCTACCTTCAGAGAGTGTGCCTTTTAACACTAGTATTTTAAAAATGCCTTCCAGTTGATCCCAATGTGTAGCTTGTATGGTTATATGGTTATATCCCTTTAAGACAAAACAAAACAAAACAAAACAACACTTCTAAGGATGTTACAAATTATCAAGAATACACTATACTTCCCTTTTATATTGGGTTTAAATGCTAGCATACTGGAGACACTTAGAAAGAGATATTATGTTTGAAGAGTAGGGAGGGGGTATTTCAAAATACTTTGGTAAGCTCCTTCAGAAACAAATGCTAGAATGCCAAGATTATAAGCCAAAATAATATCAATAATATTAATAATAATTTATTCAAGATATTTTATGTGAATTTATATCAGAGTAGATGAAGAATGTGCCAATCTTCTTATGTGGTTGCATAGTTCTCTTTAGCCAATGAACTTGTATGAGTACACTGGTGCTTTCAAGGCCAACAGATCACACTTCAATGTAAGGCATGCTTCCAGCACTTCTGACACACAACCCCAAGTGCTTTTCCTGAGAATTTAGAATGGAGATTTTCACAGCGAATTCCCAGATGGAGGGTAAGAAATAGATGCTTGCTGTTGTGATCCATTGCATTAGAAGTTGTTATGCTATATTAGTATTTACTTTAAAAAATAATTCAAGCATACTTGAAGAAAAACACTCCTTCACATAGGTATGTCTTATTCCTTTCATTGAATAGCATGTAAAATATTTTCTTAATATTTTTGAAAGGCCTGAATATTCTAGTATAGGAATAAAAAGGTGAGCTTTAGCCATCAATCATACACAGCTATTAAATTATAAATTTTGTAGTTATTTATATGAAGCCCAGAC
Organism: Nesogale talazaci; assembly: GCA_004026705.1. Lineage (NCBI taxonomy): Eukaryota > Metazoa > Chordata > Mammalia > Afrosoricida > Tenrecidae > Nesogale > Nesogale talazaci. Next base: position 6,141 of record PVJH01030910.1, read on the forward strand.
TTTATATGGGTGCATCTGCTTTTGTCATTTTCCTATTAGTCTCCTTGCCTTTGGATGCCAGCTGTGACGAAGTCACTTGTTGGTTTTCCGAGTGAGGGGACACATCAGCAGTACACTAAAGTGCAAAGCACTTGTGGTTTGCTCACTGCAGGAGACAGGGCCTGTATTATTCAAGCATCAAAGGCTCTGTCTCTCCTCCATCACTCATTTGTTTGGGAATACTGGATGTCTCTGATAACTCACCACAAGTTCCTGCCCTGTGCCCCTAGTTGTGCAACCCTGGCATCAGACTTTCAGGACAGAAGCTTCCGAAGTTGCAAAGATTCTCCAAGCTTCCCCTTCTGGAAAGTGGCTGTGCTATACCAGCCTCTGAGTCCCACCCTCTAAGTGCAGCTGTTAGCAATTTAACCCCCAGTTCATTTACTGCAGCCTGCTTTGTGCCAAACTCCTAGCTACTTTTCACAACTTATTCCTGATGTGTTCACTGAGTTCAGACAGTTCATTCTCTACTATGATCAAAATCACCAAGTCTCTATGTGCAGGGTCTCGCTGTGCTTCAGGAACCCTCTCCACCCCAAGTCTGGGTTCTCCGTTGTCTTTCTAGCAAGCTGGTTCATCACAAATTGCAGACTGTTCTGAGCTGTCACCCTGCCTCCTCCTTCTGAGACCCACACAGCCCCGAGTTTCCTTAGAACCAGGCACCTTTTCTTGAGTCTGCCTATTTAGCCCTTCCCTTAGCTGTGTTCACTCAGGCCTGACCATTCAGTGTCTGGGCCTCTGCATGTTGCACTCACCATTTTCTCTTGGAATATTGGTAGGACCATCCATAGTGGGCCACGGAGACCTTTCCTAGGTCTGGGCACTCAGACTTCACTGTCCTAGCTGTCATGACCAAAGTCTGCCTGATCTCAAACACCATGAAGCAGAGCATTCTGTGCAATTGCTACTACCCCAATATATTCACTAGGAGAGCGCAGGGGAATTTCCACTGAATGAGGTGCGAACCTCAGCTCTACATTTACCTGTATGCTAACATCTTCTTGACTTTTGTACTCCAACACTTTAATGTCTAGATTTCTAAGACAATTGAGTTACCAACATTTTCTACTTTTTTGTTGTTTGTTTTTAATAACTTATAAGAGTTCTGGGCATATGACATCTTGTGCTATCATCTTGCTTGGCTTTCCTTATCCAATAATTGAAATCTATATATAAGGAAAGAAAAATATTGAGCAATTGTGGAAGAAATTTATTCTAGTAGATATGGGCAGCATAAAAGCATTTCTGGGGAGTTCAGAGGAGAGATATAAGGATCGCATTTCAATTCTAGAGGAAAAGGTGGCACAAGCTTTCTGTGGAGCAATCTATCCAAAGGGGTTTTCACTGAATTGTTTCTGAATTTTTCCTGGCTCCTGGATGACTCTTTGCTAAATTTCATTATGTAACCTTTCCAGTGATTAAAACACACCACCCTCTCTTTGGGAAAAAATGAGATTGTCAGCTCCTTAGAGATGTACCATTTTAGAACTCTATATAAAGTATCTGTGAGATTGATTTGACTATTGGGTTTGGTTTGGTTTTAGATAAGAGTTTACACTTACCTTCCATTAAATGTAATTTTTTGCTAAAGTCAATCATATCTCTCATTAGCACCTAAAATGACATCTCCTAATTTTCTTTTTTCATTCACTTCCCCAATATCTATCCAGCTATACAATGGAGCAGCACTCTACTAGGTTGCTGATGTGAAAGAAGAGCAATATCCAACTACTTTCAAGGAATATACACATATATGTATGTATTAGAAAAATGTGAATAAAATGAATAAATTCATATTCTTGGAAAGTATGAATATATGTCTATATATCCAAGTGGTGTGGAGGTAACCCATTGGTTTGCTAATTGCAAGGTCTGCAGTTTGAAACCACTAGTGACTCTAAGGAAGAGAGACTGGGCTTTCTACTCTCATAAGGATATATGCTCTCAGAAAATCTCTGAGCAGTTCTATTCTATTCCATAGGGTCATTGATATGAATTACACCATTTATTTGATGGCAGTGAATTTGGTTTTTTGGTTTATTACATAAGATTAGCTGTATATCTAGTCTCTAGTTAATTTTAGTGGTTTTATGACTTCATAGAACAAAGTTGTCCAGATATCCAGAGTACACAGATGATTGCTAACCACCTATGCTGTTAATATGGTACTACACAATTGGATAAATTCTTGGACTCCTTATACCACTCTTAAAAAGTGTATAAGATAGTAATTCCCAATGGAACTCTTTTTAGCATGTTTCTTTCTATTTTCTAATTTAGAGAAAAATACGAATAATTATAGCCTAATTAAAATTCTTTTAAGCAGCACTGTCATATATAACCTTTATCTGAACTATGTCTTATAAACCTATAATAATAATTAATGATGCTTTTTATGCTTTTGTTTTATCATGGCTTTTTTTAGTCTACCATTTTTTATTTAAGCAATGCTTTAAGCATAACACAATGGTTAGGGGAAAAAAGAAATAAAAAAAGCATAGCACAGTGCTTGTAAATAAAATAATGTCAACTACATTTTGTAGATAAGCAGGCACACATTTCCTTGTGGACTTTCTAATTTTATTTTTCAGAGACAATGGATTCTATGCAGTGGCATTCCATGCAGTGGTAAGTTGCTTATGTCCTTTGTAACAAATGTGTCCTCTAACTATTCTTTGCAAAATGGAAACCAGGGGTTCAAATAGCAGGTGATCAATCCAAATGTTATTCCATTGAGATCTTTCTTGAACTTCCTTGATATAAGACTGAAGTTAGACTGATTTTTCATTTCAGAAGTTTTTGATTCATTGAAGAAGTGGTTATTGAATAGTCCTATGTGTAGTTCAGTTTTCTAGGAGATTGGAATTTATCAGGGAACATGTTTCTTCTTTTTCTTGGGGGGGGGGAGGCATCAATGTTTCTTCATTTTAAAAGATTTTTTACTGGAAGTAAACTTAATGCCTATTTAGTAGTATACATTAGAACGTGATAAGTAAATGGGGGAAAGCAATAGTAGAGCAGAGGAAGGTTCTATTAGTATTGCAAACTGCTAAGCTCTGAACAGTAGCTGTGAAAAATCCTGGAATCACCATGATAAGTGTTCAGCGACTAGGTTTGAGCCTGACAGACACTATGAGGAAGAAGACTTTTCAAGAAGTGTAAAGATTAAAGCCTAAGAAACACTATTAGGCTGTTTTACTCTGTAATAGAAGGTTTTTAGGAGTGGGCCTCAATGCAGGAGCACACAACAACCACCATCTGAAAGGTTTCAGTTAGACTTCACACAGGTGTCATGGAAGATGTTAAGTGCCAAGTCATAGTGACAGAACAAAGCACTGTCTGATTCTGAGTCAGTCTCATAATTATTCTTATGTTTGAAACCTTTGTGTCAAACCATCTTGTTGAGGCTTTTCCTTTTTAATTTTGCTGTCCCTTTACCAAGCACGTTGTCCTTCTTCAGGTACTATTCTCTCCTGAAAATATGTCAAAAGTTATGTGAGACAAAATCTCACCAGTCTTGTCTCTAAAGTAAAGTGACCAGATTTTAAGTGGGACACCATTGACCGAGGGCAGGGGAGGTGTTTTTGATTAAAAATTTGGTCTATATGGAGCAACCAAAGTTTTCATAAAATGCAAAAATAGTATTATAATATATTTATTTTAATTTTAAAATGCCACGGACATTGTTAAAAAAGGATACTTGGTCATCTGAATCTAAGGAGAATACTGATTATTACTTCCTCCAAGATAGTTTCATTCTTTTAGGAGTCCATGGTGCTTTCAATATTCATCTCAAGAATCATAATGTAAATCCATTTTTTCTTCTTCAGTCTTCCTTATTTAATATCTGACTTTCACATGTACGTTATGCAAATGATATAAACAGTGGTATAAGCACACTTAGGAAGGGATCTTGTTTATTACCTGGGGACTGCATGTATTACCCTTTTGTCGTTTGGGTTCAGAGAAAAGGACTAAATGAATCTACATGTGAAGTTCTTGGAGATTCTTAAAATTCCATTTGCAATCACCAAAAACGCAACAACTCAAGGGTTATGATTCACATATTTGAAGCTATCTCCTCTATTCTTTTTTATTCTTCTTCCTGTTTTGTTTTACTTTTATTGTTCCTGTCATGTTCCCCACTTTCTGAAGCACAAAAGGAACAGATACTTAGAGACAACCACTGATGCAAGAATCTATCAAGGGTGGGAGGAGGGATGTTGAGGGGAATTAGAGAACAAATAATGGATACGGAAGGTAAAATTGTACACAAGAATTGATTGTGATTATTTCCATAGACCCTTTAGAAAAAGCAACTTAACTATATTGATGTATGATATGAGGATTTTATATCAATAAAACTTTTGGGAGATATTTTTTCATAACTTCTTTTAACTAGAGGATACCTACTGCCAAAATGGATTCAGTATTCAAAAGCTTGAACTCGCAAGCTACTCTTTAGTAGGAAGAAACAGTCGGCTTCCATAAAGGGTATTGACATTGGAAACTCCCTGGGGACTCTTGTATGCTGTTTTATAGGCCTCTATAAATTCTTGCTTATTCCAAGAGAGAACATTTCTCTCTGGTTTGTGGTAACATTGCTAGTGGTCTTTTCTTTCTCTCTCTTATTTTAATTATATTTTTCTGTTTTGTTTTTTATTGTTTCTGTTGTATTTCCCCATTTATGAAGCTCAGAAAGAGTGAATACCTTGAGACAATAACTGATGCAATAGTTTATTAAACATTGGAGGGAGAAGGTTGAAGGGAATTGCAGAGCAAATAACTAATGAGGGACTTTGTGAGGGTACACAAGAACTGATTGTAACAAAGTATATAAACTATTTTAAAAAGCGACATAAACATGGAAATATGTGATATGTGAATTTTGTATCAATAAACTATTGGGAGAAAAAAATGAAGCAAATGGAAGAAGGGGGAAAAAGCAGGTTAGTTTACCTAAAAACAACAGCACATTCTATGTGAAACTGTTTACTGCAGATTAGTAAATAAGCACAATTACACCTATATTTACTTTGCTTTGTGGATACTCTCTCCCAGGCAAGGACAATAAGTGTGAAGACCCTATTCATCTGCAGGATAATGCGATGGAACTGGGAGACAGATGACAGCCATGTTTTTAAAAGTAGAACCTTTGAAAATACAGAAAACTGTACACATCAGATTAGTAATGAAACAAAAGCAAGCTGTGCTTATGTGTTTAGGGAAACCTGCACTATAAAAGCAGTCCACCCTCATCTGTCAGTTGGCTGCACTCTGATGATTTGGAAGTTGCTGTGATATTGGGAACCGCAGTCAATGGGGGAAACTGGTTTCAGTGGAGATTGCAGGCTGCTTCTAGCATAATTGGGGGAACATTTTCGGGAAAGATAAGCCCATGGAGAAATATGTTCATTTTACTTACAAAGAATTAAAAAGAATTAGATATATAAAAAAAGAATTAAAAGAATTAAAGTTATATAAAACCTATTGGAAATTAGCTGCTTCATTCTAATATCTAACACAATTAATATTTTCGATATATTTAGAATAGTGATAAAATATTAGGTTTAGGTCAAAAATATGTTATAATTTAATATTTCCATTTGTGAGAATGGATGGGATAGTCAAAGCATAATTTTGAGCAGTAACTGAATATGACTTGAGAAGCATTCAGGCAGAACATTAAAGGTGTTTTCATATAACTGCTTGCTTCTCTGCAAGGCACAACAAAACTTAAATGTAAACCATGAATTATCTAAAACAATATAAAAAGAGATAGAATTCAGTAAAAATGAGAAAAAAAGGACGATTCGTTTGAAAAGTCCCTTTGACAGGGAAGCACCTTAATTGGAAAGAAAATTTGGACAAAGATTATCATAAGCACAACAAGGTTAATTTTGCATCATAAAATTCTGACGCTTCACTGTGAGTAACTACTTCTAAAACACCTGCCCATCAGACAATGATATATACTTGGACATTCGGGATGATTGAAAAGAGATTCATGTTCTCAGGAAGAAGCAAAAAGAGCACTTGATTTTATACTCAAAGTAACTCCACTACCCTCCGCTGGTAATAAATCTTCATTGTAACGTTCTGAACATTCTTGTATGAGTAGCTATTAAATTAGAATGACTGTGGGACAACACTAAATGGAAGGACCTATGGTCTTCTCCCTCTCCCCACAAATGTAAAACTTACCCTAGCTAAGGTGAAGCCTCCTTAGACATAGGTATTGTAATATTGGCTGAGAGACCAGGTTAAATGTATACAGTAGTTTAAATTGCTCTAAACCTACATAATGAGTCTGATTTTCCTTTATTGAAGCTGTTCCTTTAAACTGACTGAATTAAATAGTAGTTCACTTTTCAAGGAGAAAAACTGTCTACTGGTACTTCTGAACAATCCTTCAAATTCAACATGACTTTCAGGAATCAATTTTTTCCCCCAAGACCCCAATTATTTTAAATTTTTGTTTTATTGGGGTCTCTTACAGCTCTTATTACAAGCCATACATATATACATTGTATCAAGCACATCTGTACATATGTTGTCATCGTCTTTTTCAAAACATTTTCTTCCTACTTGAGCCATTGGTATCAGCTTCTCATTTTTCCCTTTCTCCTCCACCTTCGCCCCCCCATGTCCCCTTGATAATTTATAAATGAGTCTTTTTTTCATGTCTTATATAGACCTCTCTTTCCTTTCACCTACTTTTCTGCTTTTCATGCTCCTGGGAGGGAGAGCCATTACTTGATCTTTGTGATTGGTTTCCCTGTAATAACTAGGTGCAAACGATTCACACATAGGTTGTTTCAATTTCCAAAAAAGCCAGAGACATAAAAGAAATTTTAACAATGTTATGCCAAATGTTTAAAAGTAACATTTAAGACCCCAAATAATAATAATATCAAGAGCTATTTGTCTACATCAAAATAACAGCAGTAGCACCTCCATTCTGAAAAATACCTTAGGTTATATTTGAACATAGGCATGAATATAGATACTTAAATGTTAATCTACTAAGGAACAAAGCTGTTTCTCTGTAATTTATCAGAAAATTTTACTGTTATTCTATTTTATAATCCATAAAATCTCAGTAACTTCTTTAAACATCATTTTTTGAATTTTCTAAATTCATAAAATTCGTTATTTTGAGTCATGATATTTTAAAACCACAAGCAATTTGATTGAAGTTATGAGTAGGTACTCTTATATAGAAATGACACTTAAAATACACACAATATTCTTACATATGGTGGGGTCTAACCAACCCATTAAGGATTGCTGACGGTGCTTTTAGGTAAATATTAACAGTCTCGGAAACCCAGTATAAGGATGCTATGAATTGGATCGACTTGATCACAGCAAATCATTTGTTTTACCCATTCTGCTATCATCAAACTGAGGCAGCCAGCTTCCAAAGCTAAATTTTGACAGGAGCAGACAGCCTCATCTTTTCATCGCAGAGTTTCTGGTGGGTTTGAATACCCAAACTTCAGCTAGCAAACCAAAGTGTCACCTGAAGTGCCACTAGGGACAGTTTTTTATGGAGTCTGCCAAAAGTAACTGAACCCACTGTAATCTCCAGAGTTCCAGTAAGAGAAACTCTATATCCAAACTCGAAACTCAGCAGCATGGAGCAAATTCGGACTCCTAGCAACCTTGTAAGACAGGCTCGAAGTGCTCTTATGAGTTTCCTAGACTGCAACCAGGAGGGGATTAGAAAACCCCACTTTTGTCCCAGTGCGCTTTATAATAAGGATGAAATGACTGCTCAAAAGCAAACATACAAAGCAAAACAAAACACAAAAAACCCTCATGGGTATGGAGCTGTTTCTAACTGCTATGAACTCATAGGACAGTACAGAGAAGTCCCTTTGTATTATGAGACTGCTGCACTTTCTGGGAGTAGAAAACTTTGTCTTTTTGCCCACGGAACAGCTGATGGTTTTGAACTGCTCACTTTGCATTCAGCAGCAGAACACATAGACACTATGTCACACCAAAGCTTTCAGTCAATATACAGATTTTAATGTGGCAGAAGTGGATCTTTGTTAGTTTAGGAAAGTTAGAAGAACGGTAAGAGAGGATTGTAAAACAACATCAGATTTTCTACTTACAGAGGTTGAAAAAAATGGATCGTGAATACATTATTTACCACAAGAAATACTTTCCTCTATGTCCAGGGGACCATTGATAATTTATCATGGCTGCCTTACCTTTAGACAGGATGAAGACCTCAGAATTTTTCTCAGGTGTGCAATCAGAAAGTTACAATTTCCAACTGGTTGGCGGCAATCAGCATAATAAAACCTATTCTATATCTTAGATGGAGGATAGGAAAAAAGAAAAATTTACAAAGGAAATGTGATTAAGTATGTAGTGTTATTTCAGATATATACCATGTATCTGATTCACTGTTCTTGTCTTTATTCTACACTAAACTTTGTTTTCAAAGAGATCCTTTAAGTTCAATAAAATTGAAGCTCCATTTCCTTTTTGCTCCATTGTAATCAAATAGATGAATATGTGTCAGGTATTTACTTATGGCAATTTAAAATAATAAATGAGAAAGAATTTTATAACTGATAAAATTAATTGAGAAGCTGCTAAAATCATCACATATAATTACCAGGAGTTAATGTTAGATTTTCAAAATATTCACTCTGTCGTTAAATGACACTTCTTTAAGATTGCCAATGCATGGCAAAACAGTTAACACCATGGAAATTAAAAGCAGAAAACATGGATAAATGCCAGTTGTGGCTAGGCCAGGATGGGAGTGACAAAAACAAAGTGTGAGTTACATGGGAAGAGTGCTTCACAATTTTTAAAGCATAAAGGAAATAATAATAATAATAATAATAATAATAATAATATAGAAAAATAAAACTGCCAAAGTTGGTTCCAGAATATCAAAAGATTCCATTAGATCTGCACTTTTCAATTTAGAGTAATTTCAAAAGTGGTTAGATGAATATCACTATATATAAAATGTATATAGCTTTTTAAAAAAGCAATTCATTTGATGGCTCCTGGTGCCTTTCTATTCTGAAATTCCTGAGTTCCTATGATTAGCAAATAGTCTGGTGTCTTGTAGACCTCAAAAGCCTGATTGAACCTTAGCTTATACATTTATACATCCTCCTAACAATAAACATCTTAATTGAATGAAAATATGAATGCAAAATGAGTAAAAAAATCTTAAAATTGATCCCTTTATATAAGAATTCTGCTGACCGCAAATATATGCATAATGTAATATGGTTAAGAAAACTGATGGTCCACAGCTATCAAAAGATGTGCATCGGGGGTCTTAAAGATTTGAAGGTAAATAAGTGGCCATCTAAGAACCAAGCCCACATGGAAGTAAAACAGCCTGTTTGACCACGAGGTGTCAAAAGAATCCAGTATCAAGCATCAAAGACCTAAAAATTATATCATTATAAATGAGGGGGGGTTCAGATTGGGGACCCAAAGTCTATCAATAAATAAAGCGACATCCTCTTACAGAGGGGTTGCAGCGAGGAAATGGACGTATCTGGGTACAGTGAAGTAGCAATGAAATGTGCAACTTTCCTCTGATTCTCAAATGCTTCCTCTTATCGAGTATCAGTATCCCAATTCTGCAAGACAGATTCGACTAGACCAGGATATGTACATTGGAGTCAGAAATGTGGGAATTTAGGATAGATAATCCCTTGAGACTAGTGGGGAGTGGTGACACTGGGAAGGGGAAGGGATAGTGGAGTAGAAAGGGGGAGGTAAACAGTTTAATAATAAGCTACATGGGTGTAGAAAGGGGGAATTAATTTTTAGGATCTACATGTGACCTCTCTCGGGTGCAGAAATGGGGGCGGGGGAGGACAGTGTAGTGACACATTGGACAGTGTATGATATCAAAAGGTAATAACAATTTGTAAATTATTAGGAGTTCATAGGGGAGGAGAAGGTAAAAGGGGAAATATGAGGAGTTGTAATAAAAAAATGTTCGTAGATCATTGTGGTAATGTACCAGTATGCTTAATACAAACAATATACTGAATGGTATAAGAGCTATAAGAGCCCCCAATGAAATCTATATTTAAAAAAAAGAATTCTGATAAAGGATCATTCTATCTAAAGTTTTGTAGGTTACTTAACCAAGACTCTAAATTTTCTAAAATAATATTCAAATGAGCATTGCTTTCTGTTTCTGTTATTTAAATGACTGTGTAATATTCAGTAGTGGTTTACCTAATTCTTCCTAACTTTATCAAATGTGAAACATGAGTTTAAAAAAAAGAAAAAAGAAACATGAGTATTATTGTTTTCTTTATGGAGACCAACTAAACACTGACTAGCACAAAAAATTTTAGCAAATGTAAGTTCTCATAATCATTGTCACCCTTGTTTACAAATAATAAAATAGTTCTTGCTAGAAATGAGTCCACCCCTCTGGAGTTTCTCTGAGTATATCTATATCACATTCTCCAGTTACAAAGAGGATGCAACGTAGTTATAGGGAGAGCCATGCTAACTTTCTCTAAAGAGGAACTAGGTAGTTATGTGATCTGAAAAGTAATACATTTTTTATTGCACTGAATTTCTTCAAACAGAACAGAAGCTTGGATATTTTTCGTACACATATTACTGAGAACTGCTGCTAAAATCAATTCTTATAATATCTTTGGTTTTCGTTTGTTAGGTACTGTCAATGCTATTCTGACTCATAGCAACACATGTCGAAATACCACCAAGTATTTTACCAGTCTCACAATAGTTTTTGAGTTTCAGTCATTAGTTACATCTTGTTGAGGGCCTCTTTCTCATTGCTTCTCTACTTTACAAAGAGTAATGTGCTTTTCCAGGCACTGGTCTCACCTGATAAAATGACTAAAGTATGTAGAATGATGCAATAATTATTCTTGCTTATAATATTATAAGGATAATTTTGGTTTTCCTTCTTCAAAGACAGATTTGTTTGTTCTTTGGGAAGTCCATGATACTTTGAATAATTTTCACCAGCATTATAATTCAAATTCATCAATTTTCCTTTAATCTTCTGTGTTCAATGTCCTATTTTCATGTGCATATGAGGTGGTTGAGAATACTATGACTTGTATCAAGTGCATTTTAATCCTCAAAATAGCATCCTTCTTTTTCAACACTCTAAAAGGGTTTTGAACAGCAGATCTGCCTAGTGAAATGCATAATTTGATCTCCTGATTACTACTTTTGTGTATCTGAAAAGATCTCACTGTTATCCACAAGACTTTCGATAACTGATTCATCTGGATAGCCTATTCCTGCTTAGTATTCTGTGCTTAGCCTGAAAACTGCTGAAAACTGCTTATGTTGGTTGACCCTGCTAGCAACATAGCTTCCAGCATTGCAGCGATTCATAGGCCAACACTATACATCAAATCTACAAACAAATGAGGTAAAATATTCTAGCATATCAATTTTTAGACTAATTATGCACAATTCACTTTCTTCTCCATTATCTGCTATATTAGTGTTCTAATATGGCATAGCACATGATAAAACAAAGTTGTATGTTAAAATTTAAAAATGATGATTTCACAATTTCTATGTCAAAAAGTGTGTATGACTCAATATGATTTCCTGTTGAAAGTTTCACAAAGTAAATAAATATGAAGAACTGATACCAAGGGCCTAAGTAGAAGGAGGATGTTAGTAATAAATGTACAAATATGGCCTGCATACAATAGATGTACGTATCAATCATGATAAGAGTTGTATGAGCCCCAATAAAATGATCTTTTAAAAGTGGTATCTGATGAGCTATTTTTGTGTGTACAAAATTTGAAGGAAATTCTCTTCGAATAGTAGGCGGGTAGGCATCAGAATCACATGTTTCACTTTAGAGCTGTTGGCCTGGAGGCTAATCTTTCCTTCCACATTTGTAATCACATGGTCCCTGACAAGTTCAAAACCCAAAGCAGAATAGCGCATTTTTCTCACCTCTTGGATTTCCTGTCTGAGATTTTTATATCATTTTGTCATAATATAATGTCTTGTGTATTGCTGTTATGCTGGAAGTTGCGTCATTGATATTTCAAATCCCAGAACCTGGAAGGACTATTCAAAATGAACAGGTTCCATCCAAGCTCCCAGACCAAGAACAGATTATGGAGAAAGAATAGACAGCCCACTTGTTGGCGTTAGTCACTGAAAACCCTATGGATAGCATTGAAACATTATTGAATGCCTAATAAATAAAAGTGGAACTTTGTCAGAGATATTTCATGAAGATGAGTCCTTGGGGTAGAAGACATCCAAAACAAAGCTGAGGCAGAGCTGCCTTCTCAAAGTGGTAGTGACCATAAGAACATGGACGCAGCAAATCCTTTGGGAATAAAGTCTTCACAACTTTCATTTGCTGATGGGGTATGAATCAAAATGAAAAGAAACAACTGCAAACATCAACTAAGAATCAAAACTTAAAATGTAAGAAGGAAATTGTGAAAAATTAAGTGGAATGCATAAAGATCTAGGAGTTAGTGATTTAAGTGGACGGGTACTAGAAATTTTGAATGAGAAAACCATATGGCTTACTATGCTAGGAATGGCACAATCAAGAGCTATGGCATTACATTCATCACCAAATCAAACATTTAAAGATCTATCTTGAAGAACAAGCTGTCTGTGATCAGACATTGTCTACACTCATACAAAAATATTCAATCAAAACAATTATTATTGAAAGCTATACATCAAAAATTGAAGAATTCTAGGGTGAGGGTTAAAAAAATTTAAAAATATTGAAGAATTCTACCAAAGTCATAAGCCTGAAATTAATCCAATAAGCTATCAATATTCATTGATAAGTGTCAGTGATAGAAATTTAAAAGTTGAGAACAAACAGGAAGGAATAGTAGTCAAATAGTATGGTTTTATTAATATAAATGAGGCAGGAGATTGCATAATAGAGCTTTGCAAGACCAAAAAGTTCCTAGCAAATGCTATTTTCCAACAATACCAAAGACAGATATTCATGTGAATGTCAGAATGTAATTAATAGAAATCAAGTTGACTACATCATTGGAAGAGTTGATGGAGAAATTCAATATCAGCAGCTAAAACCAGATCAAGGGCTGAATGTGGATCAGATCATTAATTGATCAAATGTAAGATCAGGTTGAAGCTAAGGAAAATGAAATCAACTCCACTAGAAACACAATGTAATCTTGAATCTACCCCACCAAAATTTCAAGAATATTTAAAAAACAGATTTGATGCATTAAACACTAATGAGAGAATACCTGATGAACTGTGAAATGGCATCAAAAACATCATTCATGAAGACAGGCACACGTCATTATAAAGACAGGAAAGAAATAAAAGGTCAAAGTGGATATCAGAAGAAACTCTAAAACTTGTTCTTAATCAGAGTTGCTAGGACAAATGGAAGAAGTGATGAAGTCTAAGAGCTGAATAAAATGTACAAAAGACTGCTTGAAAGTGAAGGCAAAATATAATAAAGAAATATGTGTGTGTGAGGGTGGGGGGGAAAGCTAGAGTAAGAGCACCCAAAAGAAGAACTCATTCAGCTTATTTTAAATTGACACAAATGAACAAATTTAAGTCTTGAGTTGCAATATTAAATGATTCTATGAGTAAAATATTGAACAATGCAGGAAACATCCAAAGAAGATGGAAAGTCACTGTGCCTGAAAGAACATTCAACAAGTCCGAAGTGTCAAGCAAGTATGAATGAGAACCAGTGGTAGTGAAAGACATCCAATTGCATTTAATGCATTATCAAAAAAAAAAAAAAGGCCCCAGAAACTGATAGAATGCCACAATAAAAAGAAAGGAAGAATATAGTCAAACATCTTAAAGAAGAAAGTAGGTAATTCTGTCTGTGAAATGTGGCACATATGCAATAAAATTTCAAATTTTAATCTACAAATTCCAAAGTTTAATCTACAAATCAATAGATCAAATATTTTTCTGTAAATTTCCTTTATTAAAGAGTTTATTAATTTTTACTTATACATTTTTTCAATTTCATCTTCCAATTTATTATCTTAGGTATCCAACATTCACTGAGCAACTAGCATCTATTCAGGACAGCCCAGCACTTTCGACTTGTATTATCTAGAATTTTTTTCAATTTCTCTTACATTCACCTTGTGCACAGCTGCTATTCAAGTGTAGACTTTATTATGACCTCCTTGTGAAAGCAGTCCTCATAGCTCCAAACTGAAATATTTTCCTGTTCCTTATATTTCTCAGGCGTAAAAACTTTCTTCCCCTTAAACAGTAATTTTAATTCTCATTTAAATATGTATTTTATCTATCAAATCACAAGCCTCCTATTGCTTGAGATAGTGGCAGAAACACAGCACCCAGTGTTACTTCGGTGTTGATTCTGATTCACAGTGACTGCATCAGGAAGAGTGGAACTTCCCCACAGGTTTTCCTAAAGCCTTATGTAGCCAACTGCAGTGTCTTTCTTCCAAGGAATGGCTAGTGAGTTTGAGCCTTTGGATTAACAAGGTAGAAGACCAGTGCTTAATTACTGGGTCACCAGGGTCCTTAATAAAAATTTTGAATATATGAATGAACTTACATATATAGAAAAGTAATATATAATATATATAGAAAAATAATTTAGGATGGTGAGGTTATCAGTAGTAATTTCTTACTCGATGATCTTTCTTGAAAGGACTATTAGAGTAACTAAGTATCACCAAATTTTAAATGATTTGTGTGACACAGATTGTTTGAAAACTTCATCACTATTTTCTACTTTCCCTGGATTATCTGCATATTAGCAACAAGATAAATAATAACTTTAGGATTAATTTATTAGCAAAATTGATCCACTATTCATCAGTTTATCTTTAATGAACTTATTTTGCATATGCCCGCTATTGAAATTGTAGAAGGAAACTAAGAAAACACATGTCAAATATAATCAGAATTTTCCAATGAATTGTTTTATGCTACTTGCACATTCATATATTCTACAGCTTTGGAAATCTTTATACTAAAGTTGAGTAAAATCTTTAAAAATAAAGTGATTCCTCATATAAATGTTCATAGGTGCTGAGGCATTTGGATTTCTATATATGTCTACATATTTTGAAAGTTAAAGAGGAAAAATTAACCATATCATGTGGTATAAAGAAATCAGATGGTTTGGACTCATTCAAAAATTTGAAAGGAAATAATTTTTTTAACTATGTATTATAAAAATTACAAAGTATTCTCCGTCAAAGGCTCAGACAATTCCATTAAAGTGATATATCTCATCTTCATCTGAGTAGGTAATAGAGCTTTAGTAGTAAATTAACATGCACGAGCATGAGTTAAATGCATATTGAGTTAAAATGCATATTGCATGAAAACAAACATCATAAATATAATATAATTATTATAGGATTTATCATTAAAAATGCTTGTACATGACTTAATAAATCTTCTCCCCAAAGTAACAATTTACAGAATTAAAACTCCTCTATGAAAAGTGCACTTTAATTTATTGCATCATACAGCACTCGCATAAGTTGGATAAAATCACCTCTAAATATGCATAGTCTCTGATAAATTATAGTGAAAAGAGAAAACTACTTATTTCTAATGATTAGCTTTACAAATACAACTGTAGATGGGTTTCCTTCCTTGAGATTATATTGCTACAGAAGATAAAAACAAAATTAAACTTAAAAAGTACACATGGAATTAAGCTAAATAACAAAAATAATTGCCCATAAACACTGAAAGATTTACAAAGGTGCATCATATGGCTTTTTGTTATAGTAATGAGATTCACCTCTGCTTTTAGTTGTTGACTAACTTTCCAGAGCACACTGGTATGTATTTTTTTGGACTCTGACATGATTTAAGACTTCCTAATTACCTAACATTAGATAAGTATAAAAAATTATTTCACGTATTTAATTTATTTTCAAACTAGGAGTTAGTTTTACTATTTTGTTTAACTATTAAGTGCAACATGATTATAAAGTCAGGTCAAATGTGAGAAGTCTGTAGAAAAAAACATGACATTCATTTATCTCCTACAATTTTAAAATGAGCTTTTTTTTTTTTGTGGGCATCACTGCCTCTGGTGGTCGTGGGCACTACCCAGTGCCACTCCTGAGAGCTGCCGCTGGATTTGAACTGCCAAGCCCGCAGGCTGCAGTTCTGCACGCAACCACTTATGCCACCGGGGCTCAGCCCAAGATGACCTTTCTTAAGATTGAGGGAATTTCCAATATGGACATACTTCAAAATGTTCTTGGAACAGTTTCACTATCTAGCAATTCCATTATTTCACTAATTTTTGGAGTCACCCATGGATATATATGCATATACCATTGTTCACTTATCAATTTGAGAAGATAAAGGGTGAAGGGGTAGCGATTAGCCCGTCAATCAGGTCACGGGCTGAGGACCTCCTCTCGAGGTGCTAAAGACATTAATAGCTCACTGGAGACAGGGCACAGGCTGACTTCCTTGGAGACATTCCAGCTGAGAAGACACATAGAGCTACGCTAGTGCCCTGAGCTGGAGGAGCCATGTAGAGATGCCTGCCAGCACTGCGATGCTTACACCCTGACTGGATCCTTAAGACTTTTCACCCACTGGCCTGTGATTTCCCTGTATCATTGCCTGTGTTTCATGTCTCTGATCTGAAAAGGACTTTATAGAGTGGTATTGGACATGTGGGGTAACATAGGGCTTATAAATTTGATCTGAAATGAGCTGAGATGTTTTCCCAATATTCAATTGCTCTTGTATATAAAACACTTATACACATCAGAGTGAGAAGAGACTATCTAGAAAGTTCACATGAAACTAAGGGTCTTGTAAAGGAAATGCCATGCTCAAATTCAACATTCATATCAACAGGTATGCATAGAAAAATATGGGTTGTGTTTAGCTAGCCAATGAAGCCACAGCTTCATGACCTCATTTGAAGGTGCCAGCAATATAAAATGCTTTCTGGAGACATGCTTATCTTTCTCTCTTTTCTTCACCTTCCTGCTGAGGAGAAATGTGGAGAATTGCACAAGTCCTGAAAATGCATCCACCACCATCGAATCTGCAAGATTTTGCACCTACCCACCAGTGATATTACTGCCTTCAGTATCATTGTTTGTAGCTATGTTAAATTTGAAGAGGGACTTGATTATTATCAGACTCATGGACTAGTGTCAGACTTATGGAATTGACCTGGGCTGGTCTGGCATGTTTACTTGTTATATAATTATTTCATTATATAAAGTTCTTTCACACATTTAAAAAATGTTGAAAAACAAGGATGCTACTTTGAGAACAAAAATGTGGCTGGCCCACAAAATGGAATTTCAATTTCCCCATATGAATTTAAAAGTTAGGCATTGAGTAAGGGAGGAAAAAGTATTGATATCTTTGATCCTAGTGCTGGCAATGAGTATTGGAAAAATTATGGCTAGAATATTCCTTATAGACAAGAATGGGTAGACTTAATTTCATTTAGTTTGGACATGTTGTCAGGAAGGATCAGTCTCTGGAGAACAACACCCTTATTGGTAAATTAGGAGGGTAGCAAAAAAGAGGAAGACCCCAATGAGATACGTTTTCACAGTGGCTGGAACGATGAGCTCAAACATAACCATTGTGAGAAATTCCAGGGCTGGGTGGGTTTCCTTTTGTTGAATGAATCAGAACCATCTATACTAGCTAATGAAACAAAATTATCTTTTACACCTTCTTTTGTTCTATTTGATTAACAAGGTGGATGATCAAGTGGATGAACTTGTTTCTGTTTTTTTTTTTTAATTTTATTAAGTAATACAAGGCCTCCTACTTATTTTTCTTTATTTCTTTTAAGGAGCTTTTGCTTATCAAGAGATATTTTCCCCTCTCCATAAAATTTTTATTGGATTTATCATTTCTTTTTTTTTTTCATAGCACTTTGATGTATTTCTTTGGATTTGCTATTTGTAGTTTTACATTGGTCAAGTGTGATGTATGATTTTTTTTAATTCATTTTATTGGGGACTCATACAGCACTCATCATAATGTATACATACATACATACATACATATGTTGTGTCAGTAGTTACATCTTTTCTGGGATGGGGTGGGGTTCTTTTTTTTTTTTTTTTTATTT